>JADRCC010572661.1:0-21946 GCA_019843855.1 Hylomyscus alleni | reverse complement strand
TGTGTGTGTGTCTGTGTGAGTGAGTGTGTGTGTGTTTGCACATGCATATGCATACACAGGCATGTACAAAGAAATATGGTGAGATGGACATGAAAGTCAGAGAGTGGACTTTTCTTTTTTCCTTAGAGGAGAATGCAGCCATGCTGATGCCATTTGATTCAAGAACAACCTGCCAAACCAAACCTTGACATAGCTTTCTTTGAATGGATCCTTGCACATTGTGAGCTCATGCTCCTCAATACTGATAGAAGCCTTGCTTATGAAGGAAAGTACAGAGTAAGAATCTGGCCCCTGTGGAGGTGGCTCAATGGGTAAATCTCTTACCACACAAGTGTGAGAACCTGAGTATTCCATTCCTCAAATAATTTCTATATTAGATACATATCTAGCTCCACAGAGGATGTCTGCATTCTTGCTTGTCTGTAACACTGCAACACGCATCAAATTATGGGTAAAGTCTCTGTGGCTTCTGTTAGACTCTTATGGGCTATGAGCCAAGGTTGTTAAATAATCCAGCTAGAAAAATGCAATAATGTACAGACATGAGAAGTGGAGTATTATCCCAGAACAATGGGCAGAATCAGGTCTAGGAAACAGTTCTACCCATTCCAGGTTCATTACTTTTCCTCATAAAGCTCAGGACTTCAGGTGCCTGAGTGATTTTCAGATAAGCTAATATCAACATCAGGAAGTCAAAGTCATTCCATGATTATGTGTCTCTGCTTTTTCTTAACCTTGATTCTACAGAGATCGTGATAGAAACAGGGCTGTGTGATAAACATAGGATAGAGTATCAATGATTCTCAGAATCCCAGATGGATAAGCATGTGCATTTAGTTGGAGATCTTTTTCAAATGTGCTATCAACCTGAAGTGAGCACATTCTGTTTTCCTAAAATGATAGGAACCACTGCAAGCAATGGAGTAGACAGTAGTCACCTCTACGACTTAGCATGAAATAGCCTTGGCAACCGACACTCTCCCGGTAGATGTGTGCCGCCATCTCCATCAGCCTTCTCATCTTCATTTCTGATGCTAGTGACCTGTGGTGCTGCTTCTGAGACTGTTCCAGGGGAGGCCACTCATCACAGTGACAGAGCCTTTGCACTAAAGCAACACCAGCAGCTTCTTCTGATCTCTGTCTTTCATTCCCTACACTCAGTCTTTGTTCCCTCTATATCTGTTCTACAGGTTAAAGGGAGGATCTAAGAAGCAGGGCTAAATCACAAAAGTTAGTGAAGAACTTCTTCAACTCATTAGCATGTCCAGAAAGAAAGAAGCTTTGTGCGATATAAGAATATGAGACATGCCATTCTCAAGTGAAGCAAGTGGCCCGTAGAGTATTCATGACTTACAGAATAACAGAGGATGTTTATAGAATCATATGGCCGTACTCCATACAATCAAATTCTAATGAGTAACGTAATCTGAGAACTGTTCATTTCTCCCAACCACACCTTCTCATCTATATTGAACAATGTCTATTGAGTTCCTACTATATGTCTGACATTGTGTCACACTCTTTGCATTTTCTCATTGAATTATCATAATTAAATATTATAAGCATCTCAGCTTCAGAGGTATAGAAACACACTCAAAACAGTTGAAAGGGTAGAAAAAGATGGAGCTAAACTATGACTCAGTAGCTAATGTAGCTAATAAGATCACTATGCATATCACACACATACATTTAAAAATATATTAACTACCTTTTGGTACAAAGAAACTCCATAATATAACTATAGGATATACTGCTTCTATGTGTCAAAATTCAAGAACTTAATTGATTTTATTTGATTTGGTGACTGTGTCATGTATTATACCTTTTATTGTTCAGATGAAGATGCTCGCCATGAGGTAAATAAATTAAGAATAAGGGATGAAATATTTATTTTGGCTAATGGTTTCAGAATGAGTAATTTACCATGGATGGAGGCTATGGCAGAACAAAGCAAGCACTCCAATCATGGTGGACAAAACCATCAAAACAGAGTGATTGTGCCTCAGACTTTCTTCTTTCTTCCCTTGTATTTAATCTAGGCTCCAGCCCATGGGAGGCAGCGTCTATATTGAGGGAATGTCTTACCCCATAGTTAGTCCTCTCTGAAAACTTACAGATCTTTATTCAGCTCTTGGGTACTTCGCAAGATAACAAAGTTGATAATCAAGACTAAGTGTCATAAATCCAAGTCCATTTTATTATATCAAATCCCAAATCCCGTAAGTAAGGGTGCCCGCAAATATTACGAATAGATAAGAAGACAAACAGTTTCTCAAAGGACCAGCACTGGAGTTTCAAATGTATCTCCAGCACAGAAATCTAAAAAGGAACACATTCGTCATGGAAATTCCAAACAGGAGGCATAAACATTAGATTGTCAGAATGTCTAGTGTGGAAAACATGTCACAGAGAAGAGACGATGTCTTAGCAGCCACAAACCTCAGGACTAAAACCTGCCATTCATAGTTTCAGTAAAAACGTGTTGGGCTTAGAATCCTCACTAGCTAGAATGCCTTGCTAAACCAGGATCTTTACTAAATCACTTGCTTACCAAGAGTACTTGTCTACATCAAGAGTGGGAGAAAAATGAAAGCTTTCATCATGACTGACTAGAAGCTGCCCTCTATGAAAACAGGACGAAAAATCAAGAGCGAGGAAAACAAGGGATGCAGGAGGCAAGGCAGGGCCTGGATTCAGAAGCAAAAGCAGTCTGCAGAGGGACTGGGATGGGAAAGCTGAGGATGACGGAGAAAAAAAAAAGAAAGAAAAGATTGCGATTGCGGTAAGAGGCGACACAGCTGTAGGAGGCAGTTCCAGGGGATGAAGCTGCTGAAACATTGTCAGGTCTGAATATGGGATTGTTTTACTCTTTTGATAGAGCTGGGACTCAAACCCAAGCTCTCACTTAGGTTAACCAAACCCATCCATTGTGACACACAGCACAGCCTTGAACATGCAGATGATTGAAAGATACTTAACCACATTGCTACAGGAGGCAGGAGGGCTTAGCTACAAGGTGCTGTAGCACAAAATGAGTGAAACCAGTTATATGAGGCAACTGATGGCATCAAAAGACAAACAAACGGTTCATGGATTAAATTGTGAAGACTCCTCACCAGCTAACTAAAGAGTAAGCCGCATCCATATAGCTTCAGTGTGATGGTCAAACACTAAGTGTGTAATGATTATAACACAAGGAATAGGTACAACCTGAATGATAAAACAGACTGTCATGATAAATGATGTTACAAAATAAAATCATAATAAATAAATAGAATAAAGAAGGTTTGAATGAAGGAGAGCTGGAATGATCCTGAGGACGCTAGATTTTTATGAAGATGACACATTTCCTAAAATGAATCTAGAAATGCAATGTCACTCCAAACCAAATGCTAACATGATTATTTAAATATAAATTAGAAAATTATTTCTAAAGCTTCTCACATCAAATATGTGACGTTGCAGGCAGCGTACCTTCTATCAGATATAAAAGTTTGTCTCAATGTTTCAGTGAGTCTGGCAATTTTCCAAACAGATCTGTGGTCATAGAGGGAATTAAATGTCTCATAATTAAGCAATTTAAGAGGAGTTGGGGCATAATAAATTAACAAAAGCCAATCTGCTTAGTGAATAGTTAATGCAAGGACAGAGAAACAAATACTCTCATATGTTGCAGTCTGGATTGGAAAGTATTACTACTTCATAAAGTCTGTCAAAATCCTTCTGCTGCCTGAGCTTAGGCATTACATTCATTGGCATTATTATCAGAAGAACATATATAGGGCTACTTGTAATAAATCATCTTTTTTTATTCTTTTTTATTAGATATTTTCTTTATTTACATGTCATAGGATATCTCCTTTCCCAGTTTCCCCTCCAAAAACCAAAAAACCAAAAAACCAAAAGCAACAAGAACAAACCCTTGTACCTTCCCCCCTCGCCCTGATCACCACTCCACCCTCTCCTGCTTACTAGCCCTGGCATTCGCCTACACTAGGGCATAGAACCTTCACAGGGCCAAGGCCCTCTCCTCCCATTGATGACTGACTTGGCCATCCTCTACTATACATATGCTGCTGGAGCAATTAGTCCCACCATGTGTACTCTTTGGTTGGTGGTTTAGTTCCTGGGAGCTCTGAGGGTACTAGTTAGTTCATATTGTTGTTCATCCTAAGGGGCTGCAAACCCTTCAGCTCCTTGGGTTCTTTCTGTAGCTCCTTCACTGGGGACCCTGTACTCAGTTCAATTGATGGCTGTGAGCCTCTACTTCTGTATTAGTCAGGAACTGTCAGAGCCTCTCAGGAGACAGCTATAGCAGGCTGGATTGTCCTTCCTTTAGTCTCTGCTCCATAGTTAGTCGCTGCAACTCCTTCCATGGTATTTTGTTTCCCCTTTAAATAAGGAATGAAGTGTCCATATTTTTGTCTTCCTTCGTCTCGAGTTTCTTAGGGTTTGTGGATTGTACTTCGTGTATTCCTTTCTTATGGGCTAATATCCACTTATCAGAGAGTGCATACCATGTGTGTTCTTTTGTGATTGGGTTACCTCAGGATGATATTCTCCAGATCTATCCATTTCCCTAAGAATTTCATAAATTCATTGTTTTTAATAGCTGAGTAGTACTCCATTGTGTAGATGTACCACAATTTCTGTATCCATTCCTCTGTGTTGTTTCCAGTTTCTGGCTATTATAAATAAGGCTGCTATGAACATGGTGGAGCATGTGTCCTTATTATATGTTGGAACATCTTCTGGGTATATATCTAGGAATGGTATAGCTGGGTCCTCTGGTAGTACTATGTCCAATTTCAGGAGGAACCGCCAAACTGATTTCCAGAGTGGTTGTACCAGCTTGCAATTCCACCAGCAATGAGGGAGTGTTCCTCTTTCTCCACAACCTCTCCAGCATCTGCTGTCACCTGAGGTTTTTATCCTAGCCATTCTGACTGGTGATCAGGGAAATGCAAATAAACCATCTTATTATAGTAAAAGAGAGCAAGTAGCATATGTCTGAGGGCATGATTTCCAGAAAATACTTTCATTTCCAATGATATAGATATGTATTTATTATATATCACATATATTTAACATATAACAATATATACTAAATATATTATATATAATTATCATATATCAAACATTTTTGAGTTAGCTATCTATATATAGATATTTAGTTATATGTTATATTCATATATACATATATAAAACTCAAAATTTTTGATCTGAAATAAAATGAACCCGAATATAACGTACTTTTCATAACTGATTTAGGGACTTAGTTGGCAATCTTTAATAGCCCCATTAAATAGAATATATATAGTATATATATAGTATATGAAAAAAGTGAATAATTATGACTGTGTACTTGCAAAGCTATATTTTTGATATATACACATACATACAAATAATATTTATTAGCAAATATAATAGTATTACATAATACAATACCAATAATATGGAAAATGTGACAGAAAATCATTAGGTTCATATATATTTAAATAATTGTATATGTTTAGACACATAAAACTATTGATGCTGATAACATTGGCTTCTCCAGCCAAGGGAAGAGCTGAATAGCTGAATTAATGGGTGTCAAGTCTCAGATAGTGTTTTTTCATGTATACCATTTTTTGTGGCTCTTGGAATTTTGAACCACGTAGCAATAAATAACTCAAAAATATTTGATCTGAAATAAAATTGAGCCAAAATATAATATACTTTTCATAATTGGTTTAGGGACTGAGTTGGCAATTCTCTAATAGCCCCATTAAATATTGCAGTGGAATCATGACCTGGCACAGCTATCAGGTAGGACTAAGATCTTAAACTCCATGGCAGCTTGAACATCATTCTGTTATAGCATTTATCACATGGTATTATAGTCATCTATCAATAGTTTGGTCTCCCTTACTATGCTGAGAGAGCCTCAATGGCGCAGAGACAAATATTCATAGATTCATTTATTCATTCATTCACTAAATGCTAGACATGGTGTTTATTCATCCATGTATTGATGGTGCCTGGCCTTCAACCAGCATATCAAAATTCAATGTACCATTTTCAAATGGATGCATGAATGGATGAATAAAGTATATTCAGTAATTCATCATAGGACTCAAGATGACAGCCCCTTAAAATCAGTATTGTCAGTGTTCCTGACTTCCAGAAATGCTAACTTTTCTCATGAAGACTGAAATTGTAATCAGGTTGAATATATATCCAAGAGGAAAAAAAAAATCTTACTCTGCCTGCAGAAAAATTAAACATTTTCATTCAGATACAAAGGAGATGTTACAGTTCTTTCAAATACTATTTTGCCACTTCCTGGTAAATTTGCAAATTCGAAAACACTTTAATTATAACCAATAGAATGGACACACATATCAATTGATATTCAGTGTTCAAAGGGTTCGTCGTTCTATGCATCATATCACTTGGGAATCACCTTTCCCTCAGTATCACTGGGAGGTATGGGATCTTGATAGAGATCAACAAATAAAATCAGTGTGAAGAGTTACTGCTGCACAACTTGACTGTGGTACAACCAGATGTAAGACAAACAAATCTGTGGTCTGAGTTAATTGTTTCATCTATTTCCTCTCTCAAATAAAACCTCACAATTATGTTGAAAGTGAAGAAGTCATAGATACATGTTGATCAACTCTGACTCAAAGAGCTGATGAAAGGAAATGTGGTGTTATTAGAAGTATTGAGTGGGCCCTAGCTGACCAACACACACACAAATATGGCAATGTTTATTGTGTTTAAAAATCAATGATTGTAGATGTCTTCTCAAAACTACCTTGGGACCGTGGAAAAGATTTGCTAAAACCCAAAGTTTGTAAGGGAGTCAAGCAGTCTAGAGGCCTCATTTGCACCCACCAGCTTTAGCCCTCTCCTCCCCCACTGAGGTAGTCTACATTTTCACCAGTTTACATGTCTTTACCCACTTCAGTCTCCTATGAGTAGTTCCTGGGAGGACTTACATCCGTATATGGTTGTTTAATCCCAAAAGATAAGCCATTGTTAGGTACACAGTACTCAATAAGTGTGTACACTGAAGACTTCAGTAATAATAGTTCTTGTTGGGACATGACAGGAGAGTATCTTTCCTAGTTTCAGTCCCAGGAGCAGATACATCCAACCCTTGCAATAAGAAATCAGGTTTCTATGACTCTTCTGGGGTTATTAGGTGATGTGTAAGGTCATGTTTTATTCTAAAATTATGTGATTTTTGTGGAAGAGTTGATACTGTCAGGAAAGAGAGGCAGGGATGGTGACTGATGAAAAGGTAATAAATATAACTCAAGACTATCACTGTGTACTAAACACCAGATTCAATGCACACAGACTCTTCTAAAAAGAGTTCAAGGAATGCCACTTGAAATAAATGGCATTTCATGAAGTAGGTGTGGTGGTACATGTCTGTAATCCTAGCATTCTGGGTGTGAAAGCAGAAGGCTCACAAAGTCAAGGTCAGCCTGATCTACATTAAAAAAAAATCTCAACAAAATAAAATAAAAATACAACAACAAAATACTTTTGAGTTCAGGTGGCAGACATACAAGAACAAGTACAAGGGAAGTGGATGGAGGTTTCTCTGGTTTTCCCTTACCAGCCTAGCAACTGATCCTCCAGAAGGAACTCAATTCCATGGGGTCCTTCACTAGGATTCCCATCACAGAAGAGAGTGGAGGTCAGAATTAGCAGGCTTTGTCTCAGGCCATTCCCTTGTCTTCAGCTATGTATGTATCAAAATTAACTGCTCCAGAAAGATATAGGTGTAATTGCACCAAAACCCTAACACTTTCAATAGCAAGAGCTATTTTATATTTTTCAACTTGAAAATGTTTGTGCTATGCCATCTGAGGTTGGTGCCTGTGAACTACTATGAATAAGCTCTTAATGTGGCTATTTAGAATTTTCATCAACTCCTCATGTAAGCTTCTTGTCCCTAAGAATCCTACATCTCCCTAACTTCACTCCTATAATGAAGGGGTAGATGTTTTTATATCTCACTTGATTTATAGATATTCACTTACCCCCGTCCAAGCAAAAATATCCATCTTTCCCCATTTATTTTCCTATTTATATACTCTATAATAAACCCTGAGCATAGAGGGAAAACTTTCATTCCCCTACATATTACTACATTTATCTATTTATTTATTTATTTTTATTTAATCTTCATAATAATCCCACCTGGTAGACATTAGTATTATTTCCATTTCATGAATGCACTAAAGAGGTCCGCAAGTTGGACAAGTTCAGAGAGCTTGTAAGCTTTTGGATTTGTGGTAGTCTGAATAAAAGTGGCCGTGGTGGGCTGATATATTTGAATGCTTGATTACTAATAGATGGAAATGTTTGGAAAGGTTAAGAGGCGTGACCTTAGTGAAGAAAGATGTATCACTACAGTGAGCTCTGAGGTTTCAAAAACTTATTCTGTCTCTGATTGTTGACCAGATGTAAGCTCTCAATCATTGCACCAGTGCTAGGTCTGTCTGCTTGTGGCCGTGCTCCCTGATATGATGGTCAGGAACTTCCCCCACTGAACCTGTAAGCCCCAAATACAACTCTTTTTTCTATAAGTTGCCTTCGCCAGGGTATCTTAGCACAGCAATAGAAAAGTAACTAAAACAAAATCATAACCTTTCTTCAAAATTATTTTTGAGACGGGATTTCATTTTGTAGTCCTGGCTGTCTGGAACTTGCTCGGCAGACCAAGCTAGCATTGAACTAACAGATTTTGAGTGCTCAGATCAAAGATGTTCCCTACCATACACATCATGACCTGATTTTAACTCTATATAATTACAGTCCCAGAAGGATAGCTGATAGGATCGACATGAAAAGTAAGGGATAGCCTGGAGATAGAGGTACTAAAGACACATTAATACTAGAGTTGTTATTTTTAATCAGAAAATCTAATTTCTTAAAGTATATAATATCTAACCCCTCCCTTTTCCCAGGATTTGAAGATGCCTAAATATTTAATTATCTAGTTCATTGGGGCAGACTCATTCATTCTGATAGGTGGCTCTGTTTTCCACAGTCAGCTCTAGATTTACAGTCAGGATGGATGAAGTCAATATTCTTTTCATTAAGTTAAACTTCTCCTTAACAATTATCAAGTATTTTAACCCCAATACAGTTTTTTCCTCAAATTTACCTTGAGAAGATTTTGAATCATCACAGCATTTAAGGATTCCTTTGTTCTATCCATCAACTGCTATCAGGAGGTCTTTCTATGTGTTGGAAAAGGTACCCAGGAAGTCATGGTCCCATCGCTTACATTGTGCAGGGGCTTGGATGAGAGTCTGCAATCAACATATGCACATTGAATGACCAGGGAGATTTTTCTGTAACATGCTAGATCCTCTTGGCTCTCAAACTTGGCTTGGAGTTGTGTGTAGCCAGAGCTTACGCTTTAATATACTCATATGCTATCATATAACTCTTATATAGATTTTAAGGCTGTAGCTGCTAGGGAGAAGATCACAGCAGGCTGCTGACTTTCATTGACTTTACTGATAGCTGGAAGCTTCCCTGCTGAGATTATCTTCCCTATTATTGTAGAGCATCCAGTTTTTAGAATCTCAGAGAGAACACATTTTATCATTGTTACCTGCCTTTTCTTAGAGTCCAACAATCACTGTTTTTTCTAAAGATCTTTTAGGTCCTGACTTGCCATAGAAATATTTTATATCCCTTCTAACCTTATATCAATTTTAATGGCAATGAAACTGATTTCCTTGTCATTACTATTAAGGTTTAATTATAATAATTACTATAAAAATAAATTAGAAAAAGATTTATATTAAGAAATAAATCATGAAAGATATTAAAATGCAGAATGATAAAAATGACCAGGAAGAGAGGTTGGGGAAGAACAAAGGGCAAGAGAGGAAGAGAACGAGAAAAGAGAGAGGGATAGTGTTAAATATTTAAACTAAATAATTGGCACAATATAGAAGAGCAGAATTTTATGAATGTATAAAAAGTGCTTACTCCTGAAAGAGTGTTATATTATTTTATTGGTATTATTTTACCTGAATCCAAATGCTTTCAATAGCAAGTGTTATTGCATAGGGTTCTACTTGAAATGATTCAGAGTAAGCAGTTCAAAGTTTCTATCTATAAACTAATTTGAATAAGTTCTTCAGGTAACTGCATAGAATTTTCAGTGATTCCCTTACTCTCATGAAGAGACAATTGTGTAGCAAATTATATTCTTTATATGTGATGCAGGCCTCGAATCCTTTTTGCTCCTCTCTGCAAGGATAATATAACATCAGCACACTGTAGAAACGTACTGACCTGTCCCAAGAGGCGTCATGCTTTAGTGCTTCAACGCTTTGGATCCATCCAGTGCCTGCTGGCTGAGCATTCTTTTCCTTACATGATAAAGCATTGACTCAGGTTGGAGAAGCCATTTTTTTCCTTAGAATGACTATGATTCCTTCCTTCCATTTATTTAATAGATCTATTTATTGTGTGTTTGTGTCCAGCAGAGAACACCTAATTACAACCTTCTCTTTATAAGCTCCAGCACAGAGACTAACAGAAGAGAGTATGGTATAAAATAGATGCTCAGTTGGTAGGTGAGGAAAGAAGATGGTATGCCCACCTGAAATGAAGTTAACACATTAGGTTAGTGCTCACTGGTTGCCAGGATATGAAACAAGTTAGTTTAAGTAAGAATAGAGGAAGGTATCAACCTATAGAGGTAGAAGTATGTAAGAATGGTAGAACCTTTTAAGGCCTGAGATAAAGAACTACTAAGGCATCAGGCTATGTTCATTCCCTTACATTTCTGCCATCTTTGCAACTCGCTATGTTCTTGTTTATCTGCAGAACAGATGCAGCCATCTGACTCTCAGCTCACTGGAGGACAAGAAAGTCCACTCTGTGTGTTATCATAGATTAGGTGATTCTCAAAAATGAAAGAGCATCTCCAGTGTGGAGTAGATACCAGAATGTGTCTCCCCACAGACTCCCAGACCTGCTAATGAATGTAAGGAACAGCCACTAGCTGCAGCCAGAATCTGCAACAAACAGATTCTAAAGAACTCTTTTGGCTGATTATCTGGAAATAGCAACAAAAGATGTATTTCTTTCCTTTTTCTTTTCTTTTTTTATCTGCACCAGGCCCATCCTTAGCACCTACTCATCAGTTCAGGCTATTATGAGGAGGAGTATATCTTGTAACAAAACTTTGTAATTAATCTTGTGAAAATCTGCACATCTATCTACTGATGTATTCTTTATTTCCCCTTATGTTCCATATTGGAAAAGACCTAACTGGATTCTTATAATATATTCAAAGACCAGCCAGAAAGGGATTTTCTGGAGTATACAGCTTGAGACAGAGTAACAGAATATGAAAAACCCAAAGAGAGTTCAGAAAGCAAAGTTTAGCACCTTCAGTGAAGTTTTATTTTTTTAATTGAGAAGTGTGGAAAGTTGTTGACTGGGAAAAAAATGAATTAAGTGGAGCTACATTTCAAGTAGCTATGACAGTTGAACAGAGAGTGGACTATATTGGAAGATGATGAGTTAGGAGCTATTGTATTTGGGTAGCAGATGAGATTTTGTTTTGTTTTGTTTTTCGAGACAGGGTTTCTCTGTAAAGCTCTTGCTGCCCTGGAACTCACTCTGTAGACCATGCTGGCCTCGAACTCAGAAATCTGCCTGCCTCTGCCTCCCAAGTGCTGGGATTAAGGGTGTGCACCACCACAGTCCAGCAGCAGATGAGATTTTTAAGCCTGTAACTATACCACAGCAAAGGAAATAGAAAGAAGAGAATGATTGGAGTCTATAAACTTTGTTAATAAAGGATCATTTAAGATTTTATGGAAATTTCTGGGCATGCTGGCATATGTCTATAATCCTAGAAGAAAAATCAAGAATTACAATCCAATCTGGGCCATGAAACCCTATTTAATAAAATACAAATAAACTATAAAAATTTTATAAGTTATAATCACTCTCTCAACAGACTATTGGGGAGTACATCAAACTCCTATAGCTCTTTCCTGCTTCTAAGATAGAAAAGGTCACTAGAAAGTTGTGCAGGGGATTGAATAAAGTATTGATGTATATTAGACATAGAAGTGAAGGAATTTAAAGTTAACATGTAGGTTTTAAATCTGATTACTAAGAAGTTTATCATGAGCAAAGAAATTGGAAGTCAGAAGACAATATGCTCAGTTTTAAAACCCTTACTTTTCCTATACTCATAGGACACAGTTATGTGGCCATAGGACACACATCCATATTTTTGAGACATATTTTACTACACCCAGGTAGTTGATATCTTTTAAGCCACTATGCAATCAGTAAACCCTATAAGAAAGCATTTTTGCCATTCAAAAGGGTGAAACCTCTGGAATTGAGATGAAGGAAACCACTATCAAGTCTTGCAACTCACTAAACAGCACAGAATAACTTGATTCTAGGCCAGCTGACCTGCAAACCTGTGTTCCTCCATTGCCCCACAATGTCTCTCTGCAAGCAGGTGGGAGGTCAGGCTAGAGTTTAAACTGACATTCTCAGTGGTCAACAGTTTTGAGTTGAATTGGTCGTAAATGTTAGTGTATTTGTCTTGTTCCCCACATGGAGGTTATAAATTCATGAGGGTGAAGACTGCATTATAAATTTTTCTTCCTTCCTTCCAGAGTACCCCATGCAGCTCTGGACACAGAAGAGCCCTCACCAAATGCTTGGATTGATCAATGATCTAGTCCCTGGTGACAGCTGTGGAGCATCTTCATGTTGAGATTGTGATCCTCATGAATCATTTATTTAGAAGCCTCTTTGTTTGGGTAGAGTGGTGGCTACAGTACAGGAGAAGATGGAGTGTGTGGAAATAGGAGTAAAACAGTCACTTCCATTTGCCAGATTTACCATTTCCCAATCTCTGCTCTTTTATTCTTTTCTGTGTTCTACAAAGTTGAGAGACTAATGAGGAGCAGTGTCTGCCATGCTCCAAGAAGGCCAGAGGCATCCACCATAGTACCTTGTCACTGCTACTGCCATGATTGTTCATTCTCATGAAATTCATCAATAACCCAGTCACGATGGAGCTGGTTTGTGACACTTGCCCAAGTCAGACTGCAGATCTCATCCCTCTCAAGAAGCAACTGCTGACTATTACCTAACGTTAGACTTTAGAATAATGAATTAAAGAGGAAGGCAGACACACATAGAAGTTATTGATGTCTTATAGTTTTTCAAGGGCAAAGGCAAATCAAAATCATCACCTGAACTAGCCTACCACCCCCCCACCATTTCCTAAAAAGCATAAAATGATACTAACAGTAATAATAACTCCCATTTAATGATGTCATCTACTATTTGTGAAACTAAGTATGGTAAACATACAAATTTAGTTATAACTGAAGGAACATACACAGGAAAACAGTAGTTTTGATCAGTCTAAAGTCTATCCAATGAAGTATAGAGGGACTTGAAGGAGAAATGATAGAGGGAATGTATAAAGCTGAGAGATGAAACTGCTCTAAAGCTCCAGATTATGAATGCATCCCTGAGACACTCTTTATATTTTATTGGGACTAATAATGCGTCCAAAGGTGGGAGGTATGGCTCAGTTGTGAAGAGTACTTATTGCTCTTCCAGAGGACCTACGTTGGAGTTCCAGCAACCATGCAAGGTAGCTCAAAACCATCTATATATCCCATTCCAAAAAGAATATAATGTCTATGCCCTTTGAGAGCATCTTTGCTTATGTGCACATAACCCTCCCCACAACACACACACTCATACTCAAAACGATAAAAATAAATTCTATAAATACTGTATCTGAATCATTTGCTCTTATGTTCTCCATAACTTAAATATAGTGCATGCTTTAACGTTTAAGTTGAATAGATAAAGAATCATCACATGAACAAAAATTCAAGTTCTGTCTTATATAAAGTCTATTGATATGAGGAATAGAAATGACTTTTATCCAAGCATAGCATATTATTCATCTTTCATATAATCTGATCCATTCATATTTTAAATATCAAAATGCCTCTTTTGTGCACAAAAGCATATTGGAATCTAGAGAATCATTTGGAACTTGGGGACAGAGAACCTGTTTCTCAGCATCTTTTCTGTTACATCGTTACTGGAGGCATGACTAGCAACACAGTTGCTAGTAAAAGCAAAAAAGCAAGAGGTGATAGACCAGCAGTTCCAGGACTGCAGGAACCAGACACAAATGATTTTCTTAGACTTATTTTGACATTCACTGAAGTCGAGTACTAAGCTGTCCTAAGGGAATATAAATGCACAGAGGCTATGACACAGTGTTTAAGGGGTGGAACTGAGCTCAAAGCCTGAGCCATGTCATTGTAGAGGTATCTCAGGGAAAATAGGGTTTGATCTAAAGGAAACTTTGGTCAGAGCATTTGTCACAATATCTGAGAACAACATGCAAGAGGTCACCCTTCAAATATAGTTAAGGTCATTGCAGTAACAGGATCCCCAATGAAGAAGTTAGAGAAAGAACTAATAGAGTTGAAGGGTTTGCAGCCTCTTGGGATGAACAACAATATGGACTGACCAATGCCCTCAGAGCTCCCAGGGATTCAACCACCAACCAAGGACTATACATGGTAGGACTGATTGTGCTGGCAGCATGTGTATAGTAGAGGATTGCAAAGTCAGTCATCAAGGAGAGGAGAGGTCCTTGGCACTGTGAAGGTTCTGTGCCCCAGTGTAAGGGAATGACAGGGCTGATAAGTGGGAGAGGGTGGGATGGCAGACATGGGGAGGGGGGAGGTAACAGGGGTTTGTTCTAGTTGTTTTTATTTGTTCATTATAAAATAAAATTTAAAAAAAAGACTTGAAAAAAAAAGAATTTTAGTCCTCCTCTTAAATAACTAAATAAAGTGAAAATTCATAGATCAACGGCAATTCTCTTCTTCCCCCCAAACGACTTTTAGATATGGCATAAGTCAGTGAGATGTGGAGAAGGAAGATCATGTTTATAGAAATTCCTTTGTAGTCTCATTTCTATTCCAATATTTTTACTTTGTTGAAGCAGTGATTGTTAATTCTGGATGCGGGATTGTGGTTTTTTGTTTGTTTTGTTGTTGTTGTTTGTTTGCTTGTTTTTATTTGTTTGTTTCCTGACTTTTGATAATAGATGGTCTAAATATTTTAGACTGTTTTGCAGTAGTCTCCAATCAGAAGGTGACCATACCACTGGGGACAAGGAATTTTGTATTGTTTTTGTTGTTATTGCTCTACTGCAATAGTCTTAGTCAGGGTTTCTATTCATGCACAAACATGACCAAGAAGCAGGTTGGGGAGGAAAGGTTTTATTCAGCTTACACTTCCACATGGCTGTTGATCACCAGAGGAAGTCAGGACTGGAACTCAAGCAGGTCAGGAAGCAGGAGCTGATGCAGAGGCCATGGAGAGATGTTTCTTACTGGCTTGCTTCCCCTGGCTTGCTCAGCCTGCTCTCTTATAGAACACAAGACTTCCAGCCCAGGGATGGCACCACCCACAAGGGGCCCTACCCCCTTGATCACTAATTGAGAAAATGCCCCACAGCTGGATCTCATGGAGTCACTTCCCCAACTGAAACTCCCTTCTCTGTGATAACTCCAGCCTGTGTCAAGTTGACACATAAAACCAACCAGTACAGGGCCTTAAAGAGCTTGGATAGCCTCAAATATACTATATAGCTATGTTTGAGCCTGAACTGCCAATTCTTTCGCTTAGACCTCTGAATGCTAGGCTTACAGGTGTGCAGAATACCCTTTGGTTTAGGACACATTTTGTTGTTGCTGCTGCTACTGTGTTTTTGTTTCTGTTTTTTAAAGAAATAGCAATGTTTATTTTTCCCCCATCTCTATTCTGAACCTTAATATAGGATGGAAGGTCTACAGCACAGAAGAAACCTGGGTTCCTCATCACTAGGTAGAAAAAGTCATAACGCTAGGAAAGGATACCTAATCTCAATTGTTGAGTGAACAGTGAATGAATGTCCTTCATACAGAAACATTGTTCAGTTTAATGTATTCGTTACAGAATACTAGCTGACCTTATCAGTGTGCCCCAAAATATATCTTACGGACACACATCATAAATGACATATCTTGCAGACATACATCATAAACACTGTATCTTGCGGACGTATATCATAGGTGACAGAGTGAAATTCAATAGGAGACATTTCCTCAGTGAGAAAATCCCAGCTCCTGTGGTGATATTTAACAAGATCATACATGCTACAAAATAGAGTAGCCACCAACATGAGACACTTTTTAACATCACACCCTGCCGAGGGTAACTGGGAGGCTTACTTGGAAGTCCAGTGATAGTAATGCTGGATGGGAAACTTAAGGAAGATGGGCAGAGAGCATCATCACTTAAGAGTAGGATAGGAAATCAAATTCTAAGTCTGCAAACTTGAGAATCATGTCCAAGGATTGAATGATAGAAAAACATGGAAAATTTCAGCATAACCATGCTATGTCTGCTTGGTTTTTTTTTTTCTCCCTCCATCTTTTTGATCATGTGATCATGGGAAAAAAGGATGTTCAATCATAAAATCTCACTGCCATCTGTCTGCCAACTTTGGTACCCATTAGTACAAATTACATAGGGTGTCAAGTTCCTCTAAATACCTAAAATGATGCATTTCTGCCTGTAAAGCCAAAGAGGAATTTCCCTTAGGATTTCAGAGCACAAAACAAAAGACTCCAGGAACTCTAAAGTGAAAAATTATTATATCATCATCCAAGGAGGTTGCAAGCAGATAGAAATGAGCAAAATATTTTCAGAATTTCAAGTAGTTCCAATAGAACCCATTGATTGGTATTTGATCAAGTAGAAATGATGATTTAAACAGGCTATGTTTTTTAGTTTGATCTCAAATATATATTATCAAACACAATAGTGGTACAGCTTTTTTCTGTGTTGATCAGAAAATATCTGACCAGCCATTTTAGATATAGTAAATGTGCCACAAAAGTATTAAATGTTACCTAGTGAATGTTAGGACAAATAGTCTAAACCTTGAGACTTTTCTTAGCAAAGGATATTTCGCTGTTCTAACTGGGTGTCTGCATGTAGAAGACTGCAAATAGATCCACTTTTATATTCCTGCACAAAACTCAAGTCAGAGTGGATCATAGACCTCAACATAAAAGCCAATACACTGAACCTGATGAAACAGAAAGTGGACATATTACTAAGAAAAGAAAGAAAGAATAAAAGATTAGGAGACTAGAGAGATGCTCCGCAGTTAAAAGCAGTTCTAGCTCTGAATTTAGAGAACCAGCTATGAGCTTCTGCAAAGATTAGTAGGAAAGGCAAGAAGCCTGTAAAAAGTGTAGACTACAGGAGGGAAGGTATGCAGCACAAAGCAAGCATAACCACAATTGTGTACTCCCTTCCCACTGTGGAATTAAATAAAGACCAATCTGATAAGAACAAAGAGAAATGTATTCACAATATGCTGCATAGCAAGAGATCCACTAGCCATCACTTGTGTTTGGCAATGTAGGTGGTGGAAATATAAAGCTATCATACAAGGAAGGAAAGGTTTTGGGTAAATTCTGACTGGGGTCTGTGTACATGTGAAGATAGATAGATGCTCTCTAATCAGAGGTAGCACATCATTTGTGATTGGTTCGGGTAGTCGGTATACCTTTCCTTCATTGGTCCTCAGTTGAAAGCAGTGAGGGTGGGCACAAGAACAATTTAAAGAGTGGGACAGTCACGAACCAAGTCCTGAATGCTCTTGGCCCATTGCTGCAAAGGATGTACCTTTACAACCTGTAATGGTGGCTGTGGGAATTGTGGATCAGAGTTCTATTGTCATGTGTGATCTGACCATTTGTACATGGCATCTCATATCCCTCTACCATTTACAAATACAAGGACCCAGCTTTAGGACCACAAGCTCACTTTCTCTTCACCTTTCACTATTTTCCTTTCTATAGCATCCTACTCATTTCCACCAAGCTTTTGAGTACAAGTCTCTGGGGATGAACTTGCCCTATGTGTTTATTGACCATGGAAATATAACCCCAACATCACAGGTATCTTCTACCCTATAATGCTGTCATTCCATTAGCTTGGACAAGGCTTGCTTCTGATGACTGTTTCCTCTGAACTCCTGTTTCATTTATAATATGTGTCGCATCATTAAACATTTAATTATAAAGTGTTTTTAACTGATTCTCATTCATCTGTGCATGCTAAGTTTATCTTCCCAAGTTAAAGCTGAAGGCTGTATCCTAGCTCATGTCTGCTCCTGGGTTTCACCATAGTTTGCAGTGCTGGCTCAGTTATAGAATAAATGTTTTGTGGATAACTATCAA
This sequence comes from Hylomyscus alleni, assembly GCA_019843855.1. NCBI lineage: Eukaryota > Metazoa > Chordata > Mammalia > Rodentia > Muridae > Hylomyscus > Hylomyscus alleni. The sequence continues at coordinate 3,593 of JADRCC010572661.1, read as the reverse complement.
TTGAATAGATTTTCTATGTATCACTTACCTGAAGGGCTGATCTAAATCTAATTCATTATTTTCCCATCGTCATGACAGGTGTTGTCTTCAGCACTAATCACTCCAAATGTCTTGGGTAAGACTTTGTACATTGAATTTCCAGGGTCCTGGAGATTTTTCTCTCACATCAGTAAAAATGTTAAAAGGAGAAAGGACTGTAGTGATTTGTGTCTAACTTGCAGTCCCTGTATAACAGTGAACCTTCTGAATAATCCATGAGAAATATATTGGTTTTTTTTTTTTTAACAGGAAAGTTATGGGGTCCTACAGGTCAGAAGAAAATAAGAGTCTAGTGGCTTCTTAAACATCTTGGGAATGTCAGGACTCTGGTGGCAAAACTTGGAAATTTGAGTCAAGAACCGTATTAGGATGGAAACTTTTCTACTGAGGATTCTGCATGTGCATCTAAGAAGACTGTGGTATGTGGAGTAGAATCAGAGCAGAACATAGACACAGCATGTAGTATGTGGAGAATGTAGCAATGTGTGTACATGTAGAGCCATATTTATTCACACAGCTCTTTCTAGCTGGGGAAACTTACTGATTTACTGAAGTTGCTCATACCAGCTCATTCAAGCAAAATAGTCAATATTCAGATTTCATAATTAGTTGTTATACCACTGGTAACGAGAAATCAACCATATTGAGAATACATACAGCAAGCAAATTAATCAATTATGCAAGTCAGGGCTTTCCTTGTCTGAGCATAGCTGAGGCAGAAGAAAAAGGAGGCACACTATCTTGCTTTCTGGAACACCATCAATGAAAAGACCAAAAAAATCCCTGGGACTTCCAAGGTCTGATCCAACTGTGGAAGAACTGAGGTCCAAAAACAAGCAGTGGCTTGCCTAAGATCACATACCTTTCCTGCTAACACAGAAAGGCTGAAGAGACAGCAGTTTCTGACCCTCCTTCCCTGATTTCTGGAAATGGAGTCTGATTGTTCACAATGGCATCAACTTCTTTCTTCTGTACTTCAGCAAAAGCTCCTACTGGTAAGGCCAGATAGCTCTTTTGTGTCAGAGCCCAGCTCATAAAATGCTATTAAGTGAATTACTGATGACCTAATTCCCAGCTGCAGGACACTTTCCATTAGGGGCAGGCCAGCTGCCAAGATGTGTCGGCTATAACTGGATGGCAGGGTGATTGAAACTATCCCTCCTTGAGCGTCTGGGTCTCTGAGAGTGAGTTCATAGTTGAGAGGGACCACTCATTTCCCCAACATCATACCCACATTGTCTTCTGGGAACCCTCTTCATCAGCTTCAAAGAGAACTTTTTTGAAGTACCAACACACATTACAAAAGCAACTAGAAGTTGTGTCATTCCATGCTAAGTGTTTAAAACAGTGCAAATTCAATCATCACTGATTGACTAACCATGCATTTTTTTCTTCTCTCTATTCCATGACTTCTTTTTCTTGTCTTTTCTCTTTTATTCGCTTTTCTTTCTTTTTCTCTTTGCTAAAGCTGGACTGTCAGGTTGTCCATTTTCTTTACATTTTTCTTCTTTTTTTGTATTTATTTGGTGTGCCTGAGGAATGCTGCACACATGCCACAGTGTACATATAGAAGTCAGATGACAGCTCGAATAAATTGGTTCTCTCCTTCCCCTCTGGTGACAAGGGTGCCTCAAACCCAGGCAATCAGACTTATCAGTAAGCACCTTTACCTACCAACCTATCTCTCTAGTCTCAGATTTTTTTTTTAAATTACAATGAATTCTTCAATAACACAGCAGAGAAGAGTAGGAACAATTTTTTCACTTTTTATTCATTTCAACAGTACTTATAAATGGAAATCCGTATCTACTAGGTGAGAACCAACTGGACCATTTTATAGTTGATACTTTTTTTTCAGAATCGGTACAAGGGTGAAGTAAGCTAAAACACCTTGTAAGATAGAAAGAAACAAGACAATTGTATATGTTGTGCTCAGTGGAAAGTGGGAACGCACTGACATTCTAAGGGACCTTTGGATTCAGTCAACCATTCCTGAAGGGGAAATGACGTTGTGGTGTTACCATGTGGGCCATAGTCAGAAACCTGTACCCAAGGTTGGCTTCATCTCTATTCCACTTTAATGTCCTCTTGGCTCTTACTTTGTCATCTGTGAAATGAGGGAATGACTGGATGGTCACCAGGTCCCGTCTAGTCTCAAAAGTTCTATATTAAACCCAGAAGTCAATCACGCGTGTCATGGCCTAGCGATCACGTGTTCTGCTATTTCCTTTTTCCCTTCGTCTTTTCTTCACTTCTTCTGCTTTAGTCTCCATCTTTCTATTGTTTGGTACTCTAGGGTCTCCATCAGGTTTTTATTTTGGCTTCTCTGCTTCTACTAACGCTGTTAATTAGTCACTCTTATTATTATAGTCATTTCTAGAAATAGTCACACAACATTGACAGCTAATTTTAAAAGAAACGTGGCACACACAATGTAAGAACACCCAGGTTTACTGAGATGAATGAGTGAGGGTGCCCATTTGAGGTTGAGAAGCCAGAGAGGTTATGCCATGATTTAGAACCTTGCCAGCTAGCCTTTAAGTTAACTAGTAGTCCGAGGAATCCACAGACAGCCGTATGACTAAGAATAAAAAAAATAAAAACGATTAAAAGGAGCTGACTCGTGGTATTCATGCTTTTATGAATTTTTCATCCTAAAATCATTAATATTCAGCTGCATTGCCAAAACTCTTGGAAGATGTTTTTATTATAGGTATGTCCCTTAGCAAACAGGACTAGAAACAAAACCTTGGTAACTAACATTTTCCTGACACAGAAACCATGACTAATTTGAGCACATATGTCTTTTCTTATTCTTCTAGAAATAACTGCCCTCCTCTAATTCCTTTTCCTTTCGATATTTTCCACCTAAATTAAAGCCAAAAAAATAGCCTTTGCCTTCCACATACTTTAACTTATTCCAAAACTTTCCTCAATTCTGGAACAAAATCTACAAGGCTGATGCATTGAACTCTGACCATAAATGACAGGTATTTTTTTTAAATTGAAAAGTATCTTCATTTGCATTGTGGGAGTCACCTCTTCATTTCTACACCACCCCTCTAAAGACAAGCTCTGACAAGCACCAATGGTTCTTTTATTTTAGCGTTGCCTCAGTCCTAAGAGGTCTGCAAAACCTTCCATACTTATATAGTGCTTCCTCATCTTTAACTTTATAAGAATTTTGAAATGTAAATGTATATCCGTGAGCTAGAATTATAGGCTGTTGTGAGCCAACCAGTGTGGATTCTGAGAATTCCAAGGCACCTATATAAATTGAGTTTTATTTTCTGTATCAATTTAACCAGTTTAACCTTTCCTTGGAGTTGCCATATCATTAATGACTTCTATCCAGCTCTTCCGGATGTTTATGACTATTGCTGTCCCCATCTAAGTATCAGTATCTTGAAGGAAAAACCACCCCTTACTCCTTAGGCACATTCGGACTGCAGTACACCTCAGAAAGTATTTTTGAACTGACTTGGTTTCATTCCCTAAAATTGGCAGACACTGATAACTTGTGATGGCTTTCTTTTCTTTCTTTTTTTTTTTTT
>JADRCC010572660.1:2270-24699 GCA_019843855.1 Hylomyscus alleni | reverse complement strand
ACCCTAACCCTAACCCTAACCCTAACCCTAACCCTAACCCTAACCCTCCACTGGTGGCTCCTCAGAAAGTTCATCAGATACTTCTCTTTAAGTTATATTTCAATGAAGAGAAATTCTTCTTTCCATTTTTCTAAATTAGGTTCTTGCATTTTTAGCTAGACACTAGTGTTGGTTGCCTGCCTAGACTGCTGGTTTTGGACTACACAATTTCTTCCACTTGTCTGAGGCTTTTAACTGTTTACTCTCACTTTTCTACTGGATAGACATTTATTTGTTTGTAAAAGATATATAGTAATGGAATCCAAGCCTTTATCTGTTCTGACAGCTCAGCATTTAAATTGGGGAGAGAGGGAGATGACATCAGTTCAGCAATCTGCAAGACTATGCCTGTTTTTATTTATCAAAATTCAGGTCACTATTTGAGAAGACTGAAACATTGTTGCTGTATAAACACATATATGGGAAGCATCATCATTATGTAATCTAGATATAAACATCCTTTAAACCGGAGCTTTGGTGGATTCTCACAGTTTTTAGGAGGCAGATTGATTTATTGACCTTAAATATTTGTTGGCCTTGATTTAAGCAGGTTATTTCAGCAGGTCTTCTCTCTTGAGCAAATTGGTACTGACCTCTCCTTAAGTTGATGAACAAATTTTCTTATTTGTTCATTTTCTTATTTATTATTTTACTAGGTGCCTACTCTGTTGTGAACAACTTAATTTTCTTTGCTATGAGGGGGACAGTTTTCATGAATGAATGAGATCTAGTATACTATTGATAAGAAGTGTCTTATGCTGATACAGGAAGTTTCCATAGGCCCAAATTTTAGGTCGTGGTGCTAACATTTTCCATCTGAATATGCCCATGTTTCAACACTAAGGACAATGGTGTTTATCCCATAATACTTCAATAACACTTTCAGAGTTTCTTAATTGGAGAAAACTGATGATTTGTTTGGAAGCACAGGGAGTTCATATTTGATACTACCCATGAGGTACAGTACCTGCCTGTCTGTCAAAGCTGACAAGGTTCCTGGATCTAAACGTTCCTGTACTTTCTCCCATGGTTTCATGTTGTGAATCTCCAATAGCAGAAACTGAACCACAGTTAGGTTTCAGGTAGAGACTCTGTAGTTTGACAGGCCTAGTAGGTAGAAGGTATTGTTCGTTATTCCTAGGATTTGAAGTAAATCCTAAAACTTTTGCATCTTTGGTGCTTAATGAAATATAAAGAAGTCTTCACAGAAAGACATTGCCTGAAGAGTAAGGAACTAGATGCTGGATAGCCCAGAGAACTAGTATAGAACCAAACACAACTGGCAAAAAAGTAAATGAAATGATTAGTAATGATATTCTATTAATGCTTATATATCAGTGAAAATTGATGTCTAGCCCAGTTGTTATTAGAGAGGCTTGACACAGTTACTGATGGAAATAGATGGAGAAACCCACAGGCAAACATTAGGAGGAAGATGGGAAATGCAAGGAAAGAGAAGGAGGAAGGATTGTAGGAGTCAGAGGGGTCAAGAGCACTGAAGGAAACCCCACAGACTCAGACAATTGAAACCCATAGTCTCTCCCAGATACTGAACGATCATTAATGGATCCTCCATGGCAATCATCCTCAGCTCAGATGTCCTAGTCGTGTAGCTTGATCTTCTTGTGGGATTCCTAAGATTAGGTGAAGGAGCTATCTCAGACTCTGTCGTGTGCCTTTGGTAGTCTTTCTCCCTACTGGGTCGCCTGATCTAGCATTAATGGAAGAAGAGGTGCCTAGTATTACTGTGATTTGAATTGCCATGGCTGTTTATATTCCTTAAGCCTAGATCTTTTTTGAAGTAAAATAGAAGAGTGTATAGGATGGTGGCCAGAAAAAGAGAGGAAAGACTGAGAGAAGAGGGAGACAAAACTTTAATCAGGTTGTGAAAGAAATAAATTAAAACTAAAAAAGGTTTTTTTTTTTTTAAGCAACTGAATGAAGAATTTGTATTTCTTCACAGTTTGAGGAACAATATATTATATTAATGAGATTATGGTTTCAGGATCATGTAATGTTTGGGCACTTGGCTTCTGGTCAGGAAGAGGAGATGAGAGAATGCTAGTGATTGAGGATGGGATGACATGTTTTTCACAGAGCTATTGGGATTCTTAGCAGAATGGGGACACTCAATAACCCATATTCCTATGAGGGTCTCTCACAGTTCTGACATTGGAAGTACTGCATCTGGAAATGAGACATTTAAATGCTATATAAAGGGAGCTTCCTGTGGGTTCTGTGGCTTATAATTGAGTGTTCTAATGGGTCTTCCTTCAATGGTTCCCAATCTGAGACAAAAAGCAAGTAGAGACTCAATGTCAATAACAGTGAGACTACTACATGTTACTTCTTCAATAGTTCTTTACTCTGGGAGTTTCTGAAAAGAAGTAAAGTTGGCTATAAACCAACTGCAGCTTCCTCTTTTAGCTCCTCAGCATGACAGCTCAGAAAGAATTTTGTGGATATTACCTAATATATCCATCTACACTTCTACTATGCAATGTGTTGGAGAAGAATCATAACTTTTACCTCACAGATAAAGATGCCAAAATCTAGTGTAACCAAATTATGTTACAAGTGACTAAAAGTGAGGAAATATGAGTTTCAAGGGACTTAGAAATGGATTTATGGACAATAATATTGCATTTGTTTCTGTTTCCACTACTAGCATGCCAAATATCTCTTCAGAAATGAATCCTTTCCAGAAAGACTGTTAGAAGTGTACAGTTTAACTATTAGAGAGTTGAATTCATGACTGTCTATGGAGTGAATCATGTCCTCATAAAAAATGGCTACTATGTTGAAGAGACTAGCTGATTTTGATTTCTGCAGTGAGAAGGGCATATTTATGGGCCAAAAGAGAGATTTGGACAGGGAATTGAGGACTAATATATATGTGACATGTTAGGGAGATGAGCAAAATTAGCTAAAAATGTACTCACATGTTGCTGATGTCTATTTCATTGTGACTGAATGGAGTGCCAAACTAGTGTAGAACAGTGCAGAACAACTGTCGCTCAGTTGTCTTGGAATGTTAAGTCTAGGAATTGACACCAATGACACTGAGAGTACTGGATTGCAAGCAGCTTTATTTTCCCTGACACCCTCCAGTTCTGAAACAAAGTCTCTAACATCACATTTCTTTAGCCTTGTTTGGTAGGTCCAAAGTAGCTTAAATTCATGATTAGTAGGTGTAGCCATAGCCGTGGCCACCTTCTCCAAGGCGTGTATCTTGGAATGATTCTAGATTCTCCTGGAGTGCATTTCTGTGCATCTTCTCATAATTCTTCTGTCCTATTCTTCAAATAAGACCAAAACCTCTTAGCTCATTCTACCTTTTGTCCCCATCCTCTCTGATATTATCCCAGGGATTCTCATTACCTTTTCTTCTGAGGTAAAAGAAAGAAGGTTGTTAGCACTGACTGTGATCAAAGAAGACAACTACTAATCACCACATGGGAAATATATGAAGAAGTTGGTCCAGAGATTCTATTGAAGAATCAAAATGACAACCTGAGTACTCATTGTGTAATGGATGTTAAACACATGTTTACAATTTGCTCCTGGCCATTCTCAAATTCAGAGCTAGGCCTCTGTTTTTCAAATAGTAAGACAATCAATTTAGTAATATCCCACATTCCTTATATAACAACTTTAACAAGGTGAAATGATATTTTCCCTAGTGAGAGTAGGAGACCACAGGCCTTTGTAAGTGTGGATAACTTTTATAGATGCAGAAACTGAGAATAGTGTAAAAGAAAGTCAAATTCAGCCCGGATTGTGGGCGTCTATTCCAACTCCACAATTCACTATTTCTCTATTGTTATTTCCACTAGAAACAACTAGTCAGTGGATTCCACTCAGGGTACTTAATGAAAAACATTAAGGAAACACTGAAGAAAACAAGCCTCTTGATGAGGTGGAGCTTTCTATTTGTTAAAGATTATGATAAGCTCTCTCTCTCTCTTTCTCTCTCTCTCTCTCTCTCTGTCTCTCTCTCTAGGGGGAGGCAATGAGAGATAGAATTGTGTGAACTGAAAGAACTTAATATGTCTGAGAGCACAGTTCTTAAAATCACTAGCTGGAACACCCAGGCAAAATTCTCTCCTAGAACCTTAGGAGTCAAGTATCTAGGTTTTGGCATAGAGAGTATAATTTGTAGAGAGATCATGCAAAGGAGAATTTTGGTTCAAGAGCTTTCTGGCAAACTTTTCTGTGTTCTCTGGCCAAGCATTCTGATTCTCTGTGGTTCTAATTTGGGAGAGACAATTATGAACACTCACTGTTCTTGCTGAGAACATTGCATCCTTATTCATGCTGGTTCACAACCATGTGTATTCCAGTGGAAGGGGATCTATTGCCCTCTTGTGGCTTGCAGGGGCAATAGGCACACACACAGATTACACATATATTACATACGCAATACTCATACATGTAAATAAAATTAAAAAGTATATACTTAAAGGAAGCACAAAAAGAGATGCCCATGCCTCTAAAACTGTCAAAAGTAGAAAATTTTTAATTTTATGTGTGCTGAAGAGAGCTGTATCTTGTGCCTAGATATCAGTTCTTACGGATGAAATGGTGACTGGAACCCATATGTTCCATGTCTTTCTCTGCTCTATTCTATTTCCCCATGTTAGAAAACAGAGTACTAAATATATTGTAATGCATTTTCTACATGTTCTTTTCCCCTGAATTTTACCCTAGGATGAGGATAGCTCCCCAAATTCCCATCTGAGGCTTACACTTTTCCCCTCAACAATCATTCTGTCATGTGTCCTTTAACAGAGATCTGACCTCAGATTAAATGTTTTACATCAAAGTGGATATCATTTTCCATAACCAATCAACTCTATTTTACTTTATGATAATGACCTATCCTCCAGGCACTAAACTCTAGAGTTTAGATTTAACTGCATTTTTAATTTTGTGCAAGTATGTCATTGGTGGACTGCTATTTCCTTATGTCTAAAACAGGATAAATCACAGGGCAGTACAGTTGTACAGTTTTCTGAGGATCAGTATCTAACTGTGACAATTTCTAGTAACTGAACATTGGTGAATCCTGTATGAATATGGCTTGAACTTTCTCTGTAGTTGTTGCAGACAACAAAGATAGGAAACAGAAGAGAAAAAAACAAAAACAAAAATCAAGTCAGGCTTTACTTTCTTGGGCAGAAAGGTTGTCAGTGTTGTGGTAAAACTCCAACTCACAAAAGCCAGGGCTACATACATAGATTGGACAGATCTACCACTACACTATTATATTCCCCATCTATTAGATCCCTTATAAGTTGCATTTCTCCAGGCCACATGCTTGTACTCCATTGTCTTTCCACTCCTCCTCCTCCTCCTCCTCCTCCTCCTCCTCCTCCTCCTCCTCCTCCTCCTCCTCCTCCTCCTCCTCCTCCTCCTCCTCCTCCTCCTCCTTCTCCTCCTCCTCCTCCTCCTCCTCCTCTTCCTACTCTTTCTCCTCCTCGTCATCTTCTCTTCCCCACCCTCTAAATTCTTCCCCAAACTTTTCAGCTCCACCTTCCCTTCTACTGCTCAATCACTGGCTCTAGCCTTTATTTTATAAGTTAAGGTGGGGAGAAGGTTCACAAGAAGTTACCTGTATACATAACTTTCCTCTTGGGAAAACAGAATTAACATCAAAATACAAGACCAGGGATATCCACAACATGTCAGTCAGATGCTAAAAGAAATTTTGACCCTCTAGAGTAGATTTCAAATTCCCTAATATGGCAGCCCTATAATACAGTTCCTTAGTTTGTGATTACCCACAATAAAATTATTTTTGTTGCTACTGCATAACTATAAGTTTGCTACTGTTACAGATTGCAAAGTAAATATTTTATATGAGGAATATCTGATATACAACCTTTGTGAAATGCTCATGTGACTCTAAAGGGATTATAATCCAGAGATTGAGAATGTCTGTTCTATGGAATATCAAAAAGTCACATATTTTGTAGGACAAGTACCTAGAAATTGTAAAGAAAGTGAGACACTCCAAGCCAAACCTGATGTCAAGACTACCAGAAGACTAGGTAGACCATTGACTCATGCACATTTCCCACTCACTCAATACCCTCAGTGAATATGCAATACCTAATCACAGGCCACACCTGCCAGAATACCAGTATCCAGCTCTAACAAATAACCCTGCCCAATCATAGGTCACAATAACGAGAAGAATAGAAAATTGTAACAGACACCCTCTGCCCAACCATGGCCCATGTAGGCCAGAAGAGCATCATACAACTCCTACAGATAACAATGCCCAAACAGAGGTCCTGTCTTCCAGAAGACAAGTTCCCAAATTCAGTGAAGACCCCATACTGGAGCAGAGGCTAAACAGCTTGCCAGAACTTCAGCTTGGAACTGGATGAATACCTTCTTCAAAGCCACAGGACACATGTGCTAGAAGATAAGAAAGGAAACAAATAAAAAGTGAGAACTCCATCCATCATAGACAAACAGAAATTTTCACCTACACCTTTAATCACATGAAACCCAGATTTCTAAACACAGGCATGAAAACATAATCAACAACAGCCAGGGCAATAAGTCACTACTAGATCCCAGCTGTTCTACTACAGCAAGCCCTGAATATTTCAACAGAGCTAGAACACAAGAAAAAGTCTTCAAAACCAACATTATGAAGATGATAGAGGGCCTTTAAAAGGGAAATTAATAATCCCTTAATTAAATCAAGTATAGACAAACAAAATTGGATGAAATGAACAAATCATTTAACTGATGATTAAACAGCTAAAGGAAATACAAACAAGCAAATGAGAGAAATGAATGAAAGCATTCAAGACCTGAAAATGAAAATAGAGTCCATAATGATGATAGAAACTGAGAAACTCCTAGAAATGAAAAAAATCTAGGTAAACAGGCTAAAGTTTACAGAAGCAAGCATCACCAGAATTCAAGAGATAGAAAAGAGTCTCAGACAATGAAACTGCTAAAGAAGATATGGATACTCTTTTCAAAGAAAATGTTAAATAAAAAATGTTCTGACATAAAGCATCTAGGAAGCCAGAGATGCTATGAAAAGACAGACCAGTGGATGCCAGCAATAAAGGAGAAGAATCCTAGATCCAAAAATACTTTCTACAATATCATGGAAGAAAATTTCCTAACCTAAAGAAGTAGATTTGAAAAAAAAAGGAAATACTTAAATAAACTCACACACATATATGCACATAAGCACACACTCAAAAACAGTCAAACACGTACTACCACTACCACTGTCACCAGCACTAAAAAATCAAAACAGGAATTAACAATCATTGGTCATTGATATCTCTCAATATCAATAAACCCAACTTCCAAATAAAAATTTACAGACTAACAAAATGCATGTGAAAAATATGATCCATCCTTCTGCATTATAGAAACACACTTCAACATCAAGATTAGATGTTCCCTCCTAGTAAAGAGTTATAAAAATATTCTGCAAGCAAATGGAATGAAATAGAAAGCTGGTATAGCCATTGTGATATCTAACAAAATTGACTTCAAATCAAAATTAATCAAAAGAGTTGAGGAAGGATGTTTCATATTTATCAAACAAAAAAGAAACAACAGCATGAAGTTTCAATTTTTAACATCTATGTCCCCAAAACAATTGAAGCCATGTTTGTCAAAGAAATATTAGTAACCCCTAAATTACACATGTACACTGACAGACTGACAGTGGAAAATTTCAATATGCTATTTTCACAAGATACAGGGTATGCAGACCAAAAAGAAAAAGAAGAAAATATGGAAATAACGGAGTTTGTAAACAAAATGGAACTAACAGATTTCAACAAATAAAACAGAAACAGAAAATCCAAACAGAAAAGAAACTACTTTTACCTCAGCACTTCATAGAAATTTCCCCCAAATTCATCACATATTCTATTACAAACACTTAACACATACAAAAAGTTAAAAATAACTCCCTGCACCTTATCAGAGTACCACAGATTTACCAGGAGCCATGAAGGAGAAGCTAAACACTAGCAGGTTATCTTCCTCAGATGGTTCTGCCATGGACTGTTAAAGTTAATGAGAGAATTATTTCTTTAGGGAAGGCCAAGAAGAATTTAATTTTAGGAAATATTCCTGATATTAATATGCTTTTCCTGTTATTATTAATATATAACAATCAATAGGTAGTAGCCCACTTTTTGAGCAGATCTCTGCAGAATAGTGAAGATGTATTGTCTTTTAGTGGTGTTATATAGACAAATAGATGATTTCTTAATGATGATTCCATAAGAATCCCCAAAATCATATTAGTAATTATTAAGTTCTTTTAAAATAGGACTGCTATTAAGTCCCCTTTGATAATCAAAACTGCAGTGAGAACTCTGCCAGCCTTCAAGCATCAGGAGTTTATTGCTTCTGAAATAGTAAGTGGGCATTCTGCAACATAGAGCACATTCCAAGAGGTTGTAAAACCATTAACCAAAGGTCATTGAAAAGGGAACTAATGATTTACTATGGGTGCAAAAACAGAAGATAAAATATTGACTAGATTCATCTGTATAAAACTTGCCTAGTAATTTAGTTACAAAAGTTACGGTTTTTAACTTTCTATGAACTTGTTGAACTTGTGACAGATAATGAATGTTTAGCCAGATAATTACTCTTAATGTATATGCATGTAAACATTCTCTATTGTAAATTTCTTATTCTAATTATGATTTGAATTTATGTGTAAATTTGTGATGAACTTTTTACCATGTGATCATGTATTCAAAAGGATGAATAAGTGCTGAGGATAAATAGAGTACAGTCTTGATCCCCTTTTCTTAAAGAACTTTCATAGGAAACTTTTAGAGAGGACTTAGAAGTAAAGATTAAAATTACTTTTCAAAGTGTCTCTTTTCTTCCTGCAACTTCAACCAACAGGCTGGAAGTTAGATAGAGTCATGGAGTTCCTGCTGAGATAGAACAAAGGCTACAATACTTAATCCCCTGCTGCAGTCTGACTACAGGTGTTAATTACCTGAGTCAGTGGCCTTTAACCCTCAGAATGAGCAAGAGAGTTTTTAGTACTTTTAGAAGTCATCAACAAACATTCAGTATAGTTAGAGAGCTAGGATGTCCAGAGATCATCAGTCTTTAAAAGTACACCTCCTCCATTGGACTCTGTGTTACACGTCTACCCATTCCAGGCTGAGAGGCTCCTGGCACAGATTAAATCTGAATTTTAGCAATAACAGAAAGCATATAAACTCATGGGAACAAATCAATTCTCTTCTGAATAAAAAAAATGATGGAGACATAAATAATGTAATTAAAGACTTCCTAGATTAAAATAATGTACAATGACCCAAATTTACAGGACAAAATGAAAGCAGTATTAAGAGGAATGTTTATGACATTATCTCATTAACTAAAGGTGAAAGAGAGAAAGAGCAAGGGAGAGAGAGAGAGAGAGAGAGAGAGAGAATCGAAATTAAGAAAATCAGAAATGAAGTGGGGATATAACAGCAGACACAGAGGAAATCCAAAGAATCAGTGATTGTAGTGGCTATTCCTGGTTGTCAACTTGACTCTATCTGAAATGAACTACAATCCAGAATTATAAGGCTCACCTGTGGCCCTAATCTAGAAGCTGAGAGATACAAGTTTCCGACCTGAATCTTGGCATGGAGATCTTGAGGCATAGTGGCTATGAATCCTAGAAGATTAAGACTGGAAGATGTACGAGTTCAAGCAAGGTCATCTGGGATTAAAGGTGTGGTAGCACACACCTTTAATCTGGGCCACAGCTTTTGCTGGAGACCTACATAAGGACATTGGAAGAAGGAAGGCTCTCTTTCTCTCTCTCTCTCTCTCTCTCTCTCTCTCTCTCTCTCTCTCTCTCTCTCTCTGCTTCACCTGCTTGCCTTGTGGGACTGAACAACTGCTGGATCCTTGGACTTCCATTCACAGCTGCTGCCGACCGTTGTTGGGAGTTGATTGTTGGGAGTTGGACTACAGACTGTAAGTCATCAATAAATTCCTTTACTACATAGAGATTACCATAAGTTCTGTGACTCTAGAGAACCCTGACTAAGACAGTGATTTATACTTTAAAAACCCATACTCCAACAATTTGAAAATCTAAAAGAAAGGGATAATTTTCTTGATCAGGCCTGCTTATCAAATTAAATCAAGATCAGCTAGACAATTGAAATAGACTCATAACCTGAAGGAAAGAGAATTATCCATTAAAAGTCTCCCAACAAGATAAGCCAGGGCCAGATAGTTTTAGCCCAGAATTCTACTAGACTTTCATAAAAGGGTTAACACCAATAGTCCTCAAATTATTCTATAAAATAGAAACATAAGGAACTTTCTAAATTAATTTCCTGAGAGCACAGTCATGCTTATACCAAAACCATACAAAGATTCAACAAAGAAAGAAAATTTCAGACTAATTTTACTCATGAACATAGACGCAAAAATAACTAACAAAATACTCAAAAACTGAATACAATAACAAATCAAAAAGATAGTCCACAATGATTAAGTAGACTTCATCCTAGAGATGCACAGATTGCCCACATATGAAAACTGGCCAATTTAATACACCATATAAACAACTTGAAAAAAAACATGAATGATCATCTTATAGATGAAAATGAACAAACAAACAAAAACAGCCTATGACAATATCCAATACACCTCATGATAAAAGTCTTGAAGAGATTAAACATAGAAGTGATATACCTAAACATAATAAAAGTAATTTACAGTAAGCTAATCGCTAACATCAAATTAAGTAGAGAAATATTTAAAGCAATTTCATTACAATCATAAATAAGACAATGTAGTCTTCTCCCTCCATTTATATTCAGTATAGTTCTTGACCATTTAGTGCAATAAGACAACTGAGGAATACCAAGGAGACAAAAATTAGAAAGGAAGAAGTCAAAGCATTGCTATTTGCAGATGCTGTGATAGTAAACATGAGCTATGTCATACAAAATCTATCAGAGAAGTCTTACAGCTGAATAACACCTTCAGCAAAGTAATTGAATAAAATAGATTTATCCAAAAAACAAAAACAAAACAAAAAGACAATCAATAGCCCGCCTATAAATAAATGACAAATGGACCAAGAAAGAATCAGAAAATAAAATGCTTTCACAATATCCATAAACAATATAACACTTGAGTAACACTAATCAATCAAGTGAAAGGCTTGTATGCTAAAAATTTCAAGTCTCTAAAGACAGAAATGGAAGAAGTAATCAGAAGATTGTAAGTTTTCCCATAAACACAGCTCTGAATGATTAATAGTAAAACTAGACATCCTATAAAAAATAAAGCTACAGATTCCATACAATTCCAATTAAAATTTTAACATAATTTTTACAGGCCATGCAAGGACAATATTCAGTTTCACGAGGGGAAAAAAATCCTAGATAGCCAAAAGAATCCTGAACAATAAAATAACTTCTGAGGCATATCATTAGATACTACATGTTATTGGCATAAAACAAGTTGTTGATTAATGAAGTCGAAACAAAGACTGATACACAAATCCACTGATAAAGAAGACAGAAATACACAATCAAAAAAAAAGAAAGCACCTTCAAATATCTACCAGGATATTTGCATGTAGAAGAATGCAAATAGATCCATATTTATCATCCTGTTCAAAACTTAACCCAAGTAGATCAAAGACATTCAGACACACTGTATCTGACAGAACAGAATGTAGAGTATAGCCTTGAATACATTGGCACAGAAAACAATTTCTTAAACAGAACAACAATAGTGTTGTGGGTTGCCCTGATGCTGTTTGGATTCTGATTGTTAATTCTCCTTCCTCAAGAGTAGTCCATCAAATACTCAAGTGATCTCAAGTGAACCTTCTCCCCATTTTAACTGGTCAATAAAAGGCTACAGCCTGTGACTGGGTAGTGGAGGGGAAAGTTATAACTGGAGATTTGAGAGTGGGGGCAGGTAGAGAGGCAGAAGGGGACGAGAGAGGACAGGAAGAGGACTGAAGAAGAGGAGGAGGAAGCCATGGTGAAG
This sequence comes from Hylomyscus alleni, assembly GCA_019843855.1. Lineage (NCBI taxonomy): Eukaryota > Metazoa > Chordata > Mammalia > Rodentia > Muridae > Hylomyscus > Hylomyscus alleni. Next base: position 12,621 of record JADRCC010572660.1, on the reverse strand, counting down.
CCTGGCCAGGAGAAACTGCAAGTAGCAAGAGGACATATAGCTGGGGAGTGAGTTAATATAACATTAGATCTGCCCAATTTAGGCATATAGCTTGTAATTATAATAACTGTATTGTATGTTTATATATGGGCTTATTGATTGGAAAATCCAGTAAGAAATTGATATATCATACATGTTTAGAACCTACCTAACCTGAGATAAAAGTCCACCCTTCCCCTCAATATAAACAGCTAGGGCTGTGCTCTAAAGTTGCAGCTGAGTGGAAATTAAACACTAAGTGAGTCTAAGGGGTCTACAAAGAGCTATCAGTGAGTCTAAGGGGTCTACAAAGAGCTATCAGTGAAGTTCCCTCCCCAAACCTCAAGCAGACCACAGCACCCAGAGGCAGCAACCCAACCCTGACCTAGAACTTAGGCAGTGCCAGTGCCATAACGCAGTTGGGGTTCCCTGAGACTAAAGAAGGACCAAGGACCCTGGTCACAACTGCCTGTGAAGCAGCCTACACAGCTGAGGATCAACAGCTGAAAACCAGCAGTTTACTTCGCAAAGCCTTCTCAAAGGCAAAGCAGGCTTTTCAGGGCTTCTACACCTGAAAGAGCCGTCCTGTGCTCACTTTCCTTTATCCCACCGTCTTAACAGAACACAGGCCAGCCAGACCCACTCTATAGACTGCTTCCACTACAGGCAGCACACTTGCTATTGACCACAACCCAAACAAAGACAGAGACTGCTCAGAAGCACAGAAGCTGGAGTCTCTCTACAGTTAGCCCCTCCTTTTGAATAAAAGAATTGTAGAGGACTGCAGTGTCCTGAATCATATACCAGTGGGAGACAAAAGTACAAGAAGCTCTGGATTAGGTATACACACACACACACACACACACACACACACACACACACACACACACAATACCTAACACAATACATTGCTTTTATCCCTTTTGGGTTTTATGGGATGATATTTTGAGTGGTCTGACCAGAGTGAACTTAAAGGAACTTGATACCTTGGCAATTATCATTATTACAATGCTACTTGTAATCATGGTTTACTACGTCTTCTCAAAAGTTAGGGCCCTAGATAACAATCATGAGCCATAGAAAATGGATTAGAGGATTTTATATTTCATGATAAGTGACACAGAGGAAAATAGAGATTGGAGACAGGAGCTGGAAAGATACTAGAACAAAAAGATGCAGAATTTCACAGATGAAACTAATCAACAAGTAGATAAACTTAAGACTTGGAAACACAGGTTAGGAAACACTGGAGTTAAACATATAGGCTTTTATAGGTCACGATTAGCAACAAAGAGAGGAAATGAAGTTTGGAGACAGAATCTGGAACAATGTTAGAAGCAAAAATTCAGGATTTCATAGATTAGACTAAACAGCTAAAAGATAGCGATAAAATTTGGAAACAGAGTCTAGAGTATAATTTACTAAGGTTACCAAATCAAAATAAGGTATATACTACAATATCAGAATTATAACATAAAGAGAAATTAAAATTATGGATGAAGCACAGCCCAGAACACTAGATATAGAAATTTATAAAGTAGCATGAACAGAAGAAAGTTAAGACTTGGCAACATGGCCTAGAGGAAATAGGAATTTATATGTCAAGATAAACAAATAGAGGAAAACAGTGGTTGGAGATAGGAGCTGGAGAAGGCACTAGAACACAGGATGTGACATCTCACAGATTAGACTGAGCAACAGAGAGAAAATAATGTGGATTGGAAGCAAAGCTTGGAGGAGAATATTTTAAAATTAATCAAAATAAAATAGAAAGCAGGACATTAGAATTACAATATAAATAAAAATTAAAATGTAGAAGCAGAACCTTGAACAGAGACTACAGAAACTTATGGAACAGGATGAGTAACAAAAGGAGAGATATGAAGCATGGGCACAGAACTTTTTTTTCTTTCAAGACAGGGTTTCTCTGTATAGCTCTGGCTGTCCTGGAACTCACTCTGTAGATCAGGCTGGCCTTTAACTCAGAAATCTGCCCGCCTCTGCCTCCCAAATGCTGGGTTTAAAGGTGTGTGCCACCACTGCCCAGTATGGGCACAGAACTTAAGGGAGGACCTTAAAATATCAATTAGGGAAAATACTCAGGTAGAGACAGGAGATAAAGTTGGAGAAAACCAACAAAAGGTTGTTAGGAATCAGACTTCAGCTTATCCAGTTAGCATACAACAAAGAACAATATATGATGATCACTCACAGAATTGTCAGGAATTTGAATGGCAATCTGTGGATGTGTTAGAAGTGAGAAAATTTAAGGAAAGTGTCACTAATTCTGGAATGCACTTGCCATTTTTAAAAACAAATCCTGATTTCTTAGGCTATTAAAATTAAAATAATCCCTCAAGACTGGAAGAATATTGCCAAAAGCAATATTAGAACCTGGGCCACATTTACATTGGTTCTTATGATAGGGAGTAGAGGCCAAGGGAATAATATGACAAAATAAACTCAGAGGTATCATTATTTCTAAAAATCAGCTACTTGATGAAGGTCGTTTTGCTGAGCTAGAGGTGCAGGCTGAATATGTTGAAGAAATCTTGACATTACATAGCTTGGCAGCCTTAAATGCCTCCTAGTACAAAGTCTCAAAAACAGGGGAAAGACTTGAACCATTTTCTCAAGTCAGGTAAGGTTCAAAGGAAACATTCCCTCATTTTTTGCAAAGGTAGATTTCTGCTATAGAAAGGAGTATATTGGATTAGGAAGAAAGACACTTATCCAGTTTCTAGTTTTTGAAAATGCAAATGGTGAATGCAAAGAAGTAATTAGACCATTGAAGCCGAGGTCAGCGTCAATAGATGAGTGGATTAGATATACAGTAGGTGCTAGACCTTGTTCACTTGATATGACATTAATAGGAGAAGCTGCCACTGGAGGCCTTGAAGGAACCCAAATTTTAAATGTCTTAATTGTGGTGAGCAACTTTTTTTAAAAAAAAAAATAAATAAATAAACTGCAGAAAAATCCAAATTAATCCCAAAAGGGAGCCTTCGCCTACTGGAACATGTAAAAGATGTAGCAAAAACTGATAGTGTCCTAGGTAATATAAATCAGCAACAGATAGCTTTTTACCAAAAATTCCCAGTGGAACCTCTTGCAGGCCCCTATGCCAAACAGGGAAAGTACTCTTCCTCAGGACAACTAAATAAGACTGCTCTGAAAACTGCCGCTTGTTGACCATTTAACAAGGTTGAGGCAAATTCTGTAGACAACTCAAAAAAAACCTAAAGGGAAGCTAAAAACAAATACTTTGGCAAACTTCTATAGAAGATCAAAGTCCCAAGCTAAAGATATTAACAAACAATATTGAAATTGAAGCAATGGTCAACACTGGAACAGATGTTACCATTATCTCTCCAAAATCTTGGTCTGCGGGTTGGCCACTTCAAGATGTAGACATTCAATTTCAAGGAATTGGGACTTTATCACAGATAAAGTAACGTACCAAGTGGCTTAAATGCATGGGGCCTAAAGGTAAGATGGAAAAATTAAGGCCGTAAGTGGCTGTAATAGCCATAAACATATGGGGAAGAGATCTGTTACAACAGTGGAAAACAGCATAGGAGGCTGTCACAAAAATGGGTCAGGCTCCTATTAAAAAATTAAATTAGTTAAGAAATGTTATCAAAAACAATTACAGACTGTCCAGGCTATCCGTAGAGATGATACAGCAGGAGCTGACAATTCAGCTTTACATCAACAAGCCACTGTTAGCAAAACACCAACAGCATTAACACTAAGGTGGGTAACTGACAAACCCATTTAGATTGATCAATGGTCTATGACAACAGAAAATCTACAAGCACTAGAACAGCTAGTCCAGGAGCAGCTGGAAGTTTTGAAATATAGAAAAGTCCACCAGCCCTTGGAATTCTCTGGTATTTTACATTAAAAAGAAGTCTGGAAAATGGGGGATGTTGACAGGTCTCAGAGCAATTAATAAGATTCTTCATCAATGGGTTCTCTCCAGTAGAATCCCATTGTCTTCCTTGTTGTCCAAGGAATGGCCTATCATAGTGATTGATCTAAAGATTGTTTTTCACAATTCTTCTAGATAATCATAAGTAAATGTTTGCTTTCTCAGCTCCTACCTTTACCAAAAGTTGTCCATTAAAAAGATATCATTGCAAAGTCCTGACATTAGGAATGTTAATAGCCCCACCTTGTGTCACTATTTTGTACAACAGCCATTGGAGATGATTCATAAACAATTTCCTCAATTCACTATGTATCATAATATGGATGATATCTGTGTTAGTTTGGGTTTTCCTGCTGTGAACAGACACCATGACCAAGGCCACTCATAAAACACAACATTTAATTCGGGCTGGCTTACAGGTTCTGAGGTTTAGTTCACGGTCATCACCTTTTCTGTTCCATTCTGACAGGTGGTTTAGTTTAGTAGTTTTTTTCACAATCCAATATCTTTCAGCAGACATAGATTGTGTTCATTAGCATTTTTAAAAATTAAGGTTAATAAAACCCTGTCTAAGTCTAAGCTATCTCTGGGGCAGGGGGTCTTTGTTGTCCCATCTTCTCTGTTAAGCATCCCTTTTAAAGTACGATTAGATCTCTCTACACTTGTTTGTCCTGTAGGATTATTTGACATGCCTGTAACATATTTTATATTATAATATGTAAAAAAAATTGATTGTTATTATTAGGGAAATATGCCAGACCATTGTCCACTTTACTTTGTATGGGTATTCCCATAATGGCTATAACTTCTAAGAAATGAGTTATTACAGAATCAGCCTTTTTGGAAGCTAAGGCCCATTGAAATCCTGAATACATGTCTATCATATGATGCATATATCTTAGTTTACCAAACACTATAAAATTGAAAACATCCATCAGCCAAGTTTGATTTTTTTTTTATTTTAACTTTTAGGGATACTTCCAGCAGGTAGTGTTATTTTGTTATATATGACCGACAATTTTCTTGGCTTCTTGCCAAGTGATAGAGGAATTTTTTTTTGACTTTTGCTGCTAACATAGTTTTTTATTTTTGTTTTTTTTTATGGAATTCTGAAGACTCTAGTACACTTCCTATCAATACCTGATCAATTTCATTATTACCTTGTGCCAGAGGGCTTGGAAGACCCATATGGGATCTTATGTGTGTTATAGACAGTAGATGACTCTTTTTCCTGATAATTTGTAATAGCCAAATAAACAGTGAAGTCTTCAGAATCATCCTGAATAAGTTCAGCAGTCGCTATGTGTAAAACAACCCATTCTGCATATTGAGCATTAATTTCTATATTAAGAGACTCTTGAAAATCTGATAATATCATAAGTATTGCATATAATTTGATTTCTGAACCAATTTATAGGGACTCTCAACTACCTTACTTATGTCATCTGATTTATATCCTGCCTTTCCTGATTTATTGGCATCAGTGTAAATATGTCAGACATGATTGAAATAGGCAGCATTTAGGGGAGGATACGAAAAACTAGTGCAGTTGAAATTTTCTGACACGTATGAAAGAGAACATAGCAAAGACTTTTAGGACACAGAGCCTGAAATATTCTGTAATCAGGCAAATCTACCAAAGGAATATCTGATACTCCAACCAAGAAACAAAGCCTTTGACACACAATCTGTTCTTTCTGTAAGATGGTCTGGGACAATGGGGAGCCAGTGCCTGGGAGTGACTATCCAATGAGTGGTGTGACTTGGGGCCCAAGCCACAAGAGGAAGCCCATGCCCAATATTGCCTGGATTGCCATAAACAAAAATCTGGAGGGCCCAGAGTCCTAGGGTAGAATCCAAGCTGACTGTCCAAAATAAATAAAATAAAATAAAATAAAATAAAATAAAACAAAATAAAAAGACATTTCAATGACTCTTTTAAAAATCATTTTATTTATTTATTTACAATCCAGCCATTGTTCCCTTCCAAGTCATTATTCCCCCCTTTCTTCTGGTCTCCCCTCCTGCAATTTCTCACCTCATTCCTCCCCACTGTCTCTGAGAGGATGAGAGGATGCTTCCCCTCCCTTCACTTCCCCACACCAGACCTGTCCGTTCCCTGGGACCTTGAGTCGATTGAGGATTAGACACGTCTTTTCACTCTGAGGCCCAACTAGGCAGCCCTCTGCTATCTATGTGCCAGGGGCCACAGATTTTTAATGATAATCTGCTATACTAATCCATAGATATACCTAGCCCAATCATCATCATGGAGGCTTCCTCCAGCAGCTTATCAGAGCAGATCATACAGAGACCCAGAACCCATGGAACTCTGCCTAAGAGAGAGAGAAATGATTTTAGGAGACACAGAAGTCAAGGACACCAGGAAAAAAATGTCCACTGAATCAGCAAACCAGGGTTCCTAGGGGCTCATGGTGACTAAAGCTGCAATCACAGAGGTTGTAGGTCTGCACTAGGTCTTCTGCATATATATCATAGTTGTTTAACTTGGTGTTTTTGCAGGACTACTAACAGTGTGAGTGGGGTTGTCTCTGAGTCTTCTTCTTGCTTTTAGCTCCCTCTTTCTCCTAATTTGTTTTTTTTTCTCCATTGTTGATATGAGGGTATGTGCCTAGTCTAACTGCATCTTGTTATCTCATGATCACTGGGAAACTTGCTTTTTTTTTTCTGAATGGAAAGGGAAGAACAAAGTATCTGGAGGATAAAGGAACTGAGGGGAACTGGGAGACATTGACAGAGGTGAGGCTGCAGTGGAATGTGTGGTATGAGAGAAGAATACATTTGAAAACAGGAAATAAATAATTGCAAAGCACTAAAAAACCATGCAAGATTAACAACAGGTAGGGCTTCCAGGAGGAGGGTTTGGAAGAAATTGGGTAAGGCAGAAAACCAAAGCAAACCAAATACAAAACCAAAACTGGCAGTTTCCGTGCACACGAATCTGCAGCTCATTTACCAAAGCTGAGCATCCACACAGCATTCTTGCCAGAGTTAGTGCAGGTGAGCATTTACAGGCAGCTTCTGGATGAATACATGACTCTCCTAGGAAAATACCGAATCACAAATGAATAATGTGGTGACTTTGCCAAAGTTTACGTTGTGGCTGGATCACCACCTCCTCTCTCTACCCTCTGATGCCACCCACTTGCTCTTTCTTCCCCCTCCCTCTACTGCTTACTATCTTGCTTTCTCTCCCTTTTTGGAATATCCATCCAGATTCTGGTCTTTGACTGGGAGGAGGTGGTGATGTCATTTTATTCCCACCACTGCTTTCCATTTTCTTGAACAAGACAGCCGACAGAAAGAGGGGACTCTTCTATTTCCTTCCTGTAATCATCAGAGTCAGGCTGGGCATCCACGGGAGATGAAATAGTCTGACTCCCCTACAATCCATTCGGTCGCTCCTCTTTAAGTAATGAGTCTTACTCCATGCTTGCCTGGGTATGTCAAGTGTTTTTTAGAGGATAGATTTTTAGTAATGGGATATATGTCAACTTTAAAAGAATTATGACAGGTGATAAAAGCTTATATTACAGAGGGAGAGTATAATCTACAAAAAAAAAAAAAAAAAAAAAGCGGGGGCTTAGGCAAGGCCACATACCTGGTAGGATACCAACAAGAACACATCTCAAATATACATATTGTTGGGAAAGTGAAACTCCAAGCAGCCCTTGTCTATCGCAGAGGAAAGAAGATCCTGGGAGTAAATATGGTTTCACAAAGCCTATAGTCACTATTTTCAATCCTGGTCCCAATTGGACCAAGTTCTTCAGGAGCTTACAACCCAGGAGTCTGGTGGTTTCTTTTTAAATTATTATAGTTAAAATATATTAACTGCACAAAGTAATACAATTCGTTGGGCATTCCATAAATATACAATGCATTGGTATCTTATTTATTCACTCTATCTTTGATAGTGTTCTATTGCTCTGAAGAGACACCATGGCTGTGGTTAAGCTTATAAAGAAAAACATTTAATTGGGATTTGCTTACAGTTTCAGTTGTTTGCACCATTTTCATTGTTGTTGGGAGCATGGTATCACTTAGTGATTCTGGAGTTAATGTTCTAATAAGCCTGTATAAAAGACTCTCAATGCAGGTATTTTATTTATAAGCCAAATGCCTGAGTAGGCAGATCTAGGGCTATTCTAACTTATACCCTAGATATAAAGCTCTGTGCTACTTGCTGTTTCTCCAGGCTATATGGTTAAAGTCCATTTCAGCTTTTTCCTCTCTCTCTGTCTTTTCTCACTCTATTTACAACTTCATCTGGATCCTGCAGTTCCATCTTACTCTATATTGCCCAATCATGGGCTCTAGCCTTTTATTGACCAGTTAAATTGAGGGAAAAGTTCACATGGCATCATGATAGTACATGAGTATCAGTTTGTCAGAGGCAATCACACCATGAGAAACTAATTTTAGCTCTAGAATATAAGCAGCATCTGTCTCACACACTACAATCAGGAAGACATGCTGTTGGAGAAGCAGATAAGAGTTTTAAATCTGGACTGACACACATCAACAAAAGAGAGAAAGAGACACTTGGACTGTCTTGTGCTTCTGAAAACTGTATGTCCACTCCCCTGTGACATACTTCCTCCATTCAGGCCAGCCCTTTTCCAACAAGACCATGCTTCTTAATCTTGCCAAAATAGTGCCACTCCTTGATAACTAAACATTCAAATATATAATTCCATGAGCTCCATTATTATTCCATCTAACCTATTACAAAACATGTCCCCTGTAGGCTTGTAGCCACATCATAACCCAAAAATACACTTATTCTAACTTCAAAAGTCACCAGATTTTAAAGTAGTTTAAGAGTTTAAGGTTTAAGTTCTCTTCTGAGACTCATGGAGTACCTTAACTATAATCTCTTATAAATTCAAAATAAAAAGCATTACACACTTCCAATATACAATGGCACAGGATATAGAGGACCATTCCAAAAGAAAGGAAATAACAGAGTGAAGAAATACAGGAAAAAAGTGAAACCTAAAACAGTCAGGTCAAACTCTAAACTTTAAATCTCCATGTCTGATATGGAAGCTCAATTCAGATCTCCAAGTCATATGAGCTTTGTTGGTTGCAAAACACTACTATCACTTGGCCTGACTTGACACCTTGTAAGCAGATCTCCTTTGCAGATAACCATTGTATGTAGCATCTCCAACATTTGGGTCTCCAGCACATTCCAGGCTTTACCTTCAAAGCTTCACACCATGGTATCTCTGTACTTTAATTCAGGGACAATCTCTTAAAACACTTGGCCACACAGTTTTTCTTAGCTATGGAGGAAGATTCAGTAACTCCTTTCTAGTACTCTTGATTCTAAAGCCAAACCCATATGATTAAATTACCATATTCTGCTCTTTGCTGAGGTTGTAAATTGTCCCCCTCCTCTAAATATATTATCAAATTTCTTTTTTCCATGGTTACCTTTCTACTTTAGTTTTTCTTTAATTTTTCTTCATAAGTTGGAAACTTAGTTGGCTGAGGTCTTACCCTGAGGTTGTCACTTGCTATATTCCATTTAGCATCAGGGTTTTATTTAAAGATGATATCTCCTTGAGCACTGGACCTGGCTCCATTGCACTTCCATTTCTTTATCTGTACATTTTCTATAAGACTGGTCAGTAATATCTGAAAGACACAATCAGTATTAGGCAGTTTTGCAATTGCCTTTGCCAATACCATTGGCCTGAACTCTTCAATTTAACCCTAGGCAAACATGGTGTTGGATAGACAGCTGAGAGTTCTACAATTGTATCTGCAGGTGTCAAAAAGATAGAGAAAGAGAGCCTTTAGGCCTGGCTTGTTCTTCTGAAACTATCTACCCCCTAATGTCATACTTCATCAAATAAAGCAGCACCTACTCCACAAATGGCATACCTCTTATTCACCCCAAGTAGTACCCCTCTCAGATGACCAAGCATTGCTTAGGTTAATTCAATTGGGAAGATCCAAGCTAAAATGACAAAATAGGCTGAGGAATGGAATAGAGTGTTCCCAAAGAAGAAATAAGAAAAATGCCAGTCTACACTTTGAAAATTCTTAACATCCTAAGACAACAAAAAAATAGAAATTGAAACTATGCTGCTATCTCATTCCACCATGTTTAAGCCATACTGACTATCATTAAGAAGACAAAACACAATAAAAAGTGAAAAGATTGGGAGAGAAGAGTCCTTCTTCACAGTTGGTAATAGTGTGAACTGGAATAACACCTATGAAGATCAGTGCAGAACGAAGAACGGAAGTACCATATAATCCAGATGTATCATTCCTGGGTATTTCCTCAAAATAGGCATATCCTATTAAAGGTATATGTGTGTGTGTGTGTGTGTGTGTGTGTGTGTGTGTGTGTGTGTGTGT
>JADRCC010572659.1:841-11559 GCA_019843855.1 Hylomyscus alleni | reverse complement strand
TTTTTTTTTTTTTGCCACTGATGAAACAGCTGACAGAGCACCTTAATGGAGTGGAGGCCCACAGTCCATCCTCGTTAGGAAAGCACCATAGCTTAGTCTGTTGTGCTGAGAGCATGCCCTAAAGTCTGTTCTTCTCTCCTGTCAGAACCAAGATGTCATGTGGAAGGCCTTTTCCAGTGGTCCAGTCCACTTCTTCTAAGTCCCATAGTCTTCCAAAACAATACTCCCAGCTGGAGAACAACTGTTCAAATACATGATGAACCAGTGGGAGACATTTTCCACTGCAACCATAGTATTTAGCATGCCCCATATCAAGTCTTTTGGTTCTCCTAGATGCCACCATTCCTTTTCCTTACATGGCATGAGGCTTTTATCTCAGTATCCAGGTAGACATTAGAGCTCATTGTTTCACTTACTCCATCCTGCTGGACCTAGTATAGATCTAATAGCACTTGTTTATAGCCTGATGTATTCTTTTTCTCCTCTGACAGATGAATTAGTTCTGTTGGGCTTGCCTATGGTCTAACTATAGTATTCTCAACTATTTTATTCTTGCCATTGATAGTATAGTACTTGAGGAATATTCTGAACTTATAATTCATTTAAAATAAAGGACTCGACTCAGCTTTATGGATTTATGATGTTTATTTTTACAATGGTTAGCCTGCCTGTCATCCCTTGCCTCCACAAGGAGTAAATTGTTCTAGGGAGAGAATAGCTGTTAGGAATGAATAAGACTTCAAAGAATAAAAAAGAGTAGCAGCTCTGTTGTAAGATTTGTGAGTTGGAAGGTTAGAATTGTTTTCTTCTTGCATGAAAAAGTGATAACGGCGAAGCAGTGCCAAGTAGCTGATGGAGCCGCTTGGTGACAACCTGCATGGGGACTAGGAGCATGTCACAGACGTGCTCAGCCCCTCAGTGCAGCATAGTGCTTGAATGCTGATGGTATGGACTGTGACCAAGAGAAATGTAGCAAAGCCAGGGAACTGTTCTTTTAGGTACCTGTATTAGTCAGGGTTTCTGTTCCTGCACAAACATCATGACCAAGAAGCAAGTTGGGGAGGAAAGGGTTTATTTAGCTTATACTTCCACATTGCTGTTGATCACCAGAGGAAGTCAGGACTGGAACTCAAGCAGGTCAGGAAGCAGGAACTGATGCAGAGGCCATGGAGAGATGTTCTTTACTGGCTTGCTTCTCCTGGCTTGCTCAGTCTGCTCTCTTATAGAACCCAAGACTTCCAGCCCAGGGAAAATGCCCCACAGCTGGATCTCATGGAGGCACTTCCCCAACTGAAGCTCCCTTCTCTGTGATAACTCCAGCCTGTGTCAAGTTGACACACAAAACCAGCCAGTACAGTACCTTTCTCTAAAGGTAGCACTACTTTTAGTGGGCACCCCATCCCATTACAGATGGTTGTGAGCCACCATGTGGTTGCTGAGAATTGAACTCAGGACCTCTGGGAGAGCAGTCAGTGCTCTTAACCGCTGAGCCATCTCTCCAGCCAAGTGCTATACATTGTAATGACAAAAATAAGGCACTTCAATTTGCTAATGACTGGAAACTCCAGGATTTCCACTTTTTAAAGAATTATTTTTATTTTGTGTGTATTTACTTTTCCTGTGGGCATGTATGCATTGTGTGTGTGTGTGTGTGTGTGTGTGTGTGTGTGTTTTACAATACCTGAGGAGGCAAGAAGAGGACACTGGAAGCTGGAATTATAGTTTTGAGTTGCCATGTGTGTGCTGGGAAGTGAACCTGGGTCCTCTCCAGGAGCAGGAAATGCTCTTAATTTGCTGAACCATCTCCCCAGCTCCAGGATTTTCACTTTAAATTTTTATAATTTTGTTAGTAATATTATTTATATATTCATTTCTATTAAATTTTGAAGTAAAAGTAATGACAGTACAAAGCACAGTATATGGATGTGACAAAGCTATAATTTAATGGAGAGACCCAGCAATTTAAAATTTCCTGCAATGGGCCGGGTGGTGGTGGCGCCCGCCTTTAATCCCAGCACTTGGGAGGCAGAGACAGGCGGATTTCTGAGTTCGAGGCCAGCCTGGTCTACAGTGAGTTCCAGGACAGCCAGAGCTATACAGAGAAACCCTATTTCGAAAAACCAAAAAAAAAAAAAAAAAAAAAAAGTTGTTTGGAAGCTTTCTGAATAGACCGGGGGGGGGGGGGGGCATTCTTTTTTAAATTGTCATAAAAAATAAACTGAGAGAGAGAGAAAACAAATAATCAAAAACACACAAAATAAAGAAGCAGCAGTGGACTTTCTCAACTGTCTGGAGAGTAAAATCAATGGTGAGCGGTAACTGATTTGCTTCGCCCTCATCGCCTCTAACCACAAGATACTTCTAAAGCAAGAAGTAAAAAGCCTTGATTTGCATGTAGCTAACATTCTCTATGTGAATATTATGATCTGAATGTTCATGTCCCTTCAGATTTCTACAGTGAGACACAACCCCAAATATGATTAGAATCAGGAAGTACAGTGAAGAGGCCCTGAGAAGGATGGGTGCCGTGACAAAGGCTCCAGAGAACCATTACGTCCCTTCCCCAACCACATGAAGTCATAACACACAGAAACAGGAAACCCTCATCAGATACTCCCGACAAGCATTACCTTGACATGTGATTTCCAAACTTTACAAGGTGAAGAAAGAAATTTGTTATTCAAAGTACCCACCCCATGGGTATTTCTATAGTCTTTTGTTACAGCAACAAAAATAGGCTAAAAAGTAAAACCAAAGACAAAACAATACAAACAAACAAACAAACAAACCCAGACTCTTTAAGTACTGGTAATTCATAAAATTTAAGAAGCAAACTGAGTGTTAGGGAAGAATGTCATATTAATTTTATGTCTCCTTACCTATACTAGAAACATCTAGAAACACTATCAGTAAGGCAGCCTGGGTGTTAGCTGGCACTCTGTAGCATATACCCTGGACACCAAGAATGAATGTGGAGGAATGACTAATCAGTAAGTTTTATTTTCTTACTGACATCTAATAATGTCTGTGTGGTACAGCGTGACATGTAAATAGCCAGATATAATGCCTATCATCTTCTGACAGGCATCCTTAAGGAACTGGGCTCTCTCTGTCTCTGAGCTTCTTGGCCAGGATCAGCTACTTGCTACAAATGGATAAAGACGTGGTGTATGTGTTAGAGTAACAAGTATTTCATTTTCTTTTAAGTTACACCAAAAAATGGAAAGAGAAAATGGAAAGATATGGCATGGTTAGGAATATATTTGATCAGGTTAATGCTAGTAAAGAGTCATTTAAAACTAAGTAAGTCCTCTAAAACAGAAAGTGTAGCTAAGAAATTGTCATTGCAGGAATTTTTTTTTTTTTTTGGTTTTTCAAGAAAGGGTTTCTCTGTGTGGCCCTGGCTGTCCTGGAACTCACTGTAGACCAGGCTGGCCTCGAACTCAGAAATCCGCCTGCCTCTGCGTCTGCCTCCCAAATGCTGGGATTAAAGGTGTGCACCACCACCGCCCCGCCCAAACAACTTTCTTATAGAATCTTTCTGCTTCTTACTTATCACCATCCTGTGTAAATTGCTTGAGTTTCTTCAGTGACTGTTACTCCCAGGTAACTCATATTCCTTAAGTGTGCCCTATGCACTGTCCTGGGCTTCCTGCTGCAGTGATCACAGTATTTGCTAAAAGTCTTAGATTTCTTGAAGCTTCATTTCAGAAAGATGTCTTGCTGTGTAACAGTTTCCTCTGAGATTGAAACATCCTATCCTGCAGGGAAGCTCCTAACCAGGAGGTAAACAACTTAAGTGAGCTTCAGGAAGTCTTGAAATTGCTAGATTTTCTGAGCCCTCCCTGCCAGAGTAAGCCATACAAGCTGAGAGTCTAGAGGTTAGCAGAGAGCTGCAGAGGACCCCGAGGTCATACAGCTCCCTGGAAAGAAAAGGAACCAGTGGAGCTGCCTGGAAGAGTTTTAGAGCAACTGAGGCACCTTGAAAGGACACTCTCCACCCTGTCCAACTGCCTGCAGGCTGAGCCGTGTGCTCTAAGTGTTCCTGCTTGGATGGGAGGGTATCCTGGGAGTCAGAAGCCCAGGAACCACACAGCTGAGGGAGAAGGTACCCCGAGGGAAGGGCATCCTGAGGAATGAGAGCCCAGGAAGCACAGAACTCTAAGTTGGGACATTGTCCCAAAGGAAGAGCATCCTGAGACCCAGGAACTCAGCAGTCACACATCTCTAAAAGGAAGCGGCATTGCAGCTCCCAGGGGAGGATAGCCTCAGCTGGGACAAGCCCCAGCCCTGCTCCACTTCTCTGCTTCTTCCCTTCTCGTTGCTGCTCGGCTTATTCCACAGCAGCAAATCCCATAAAAGAGATTTATTGGGGGGGGGGGGGAGATGATCCAGGGAATTGAAAAAATGCCAAGCCTTATATAGAATTTCTTAGAGGGTGGAGCTTTTCATGGCAGAGATTTCCAGTCTTGATCTTTTTTTTTTTAAGATTTATAATGAATACACTGTAGCTGTCTTCAGACACCCCAGAAGAGGACATCAGATCCCATTACAGATGGTTGTGAGCCACCATGTGGTTGCTGGGAATCCTTTGGTATAGCTGTCAGTGTCCTTAACCGCTGAGCGTCTCTCCAGGCCTTCATGTCCTGATCTTGGGGAGCCTGGAGATTGGTGGGTTTTCCTGCTCAGGTACTGGCGGATTTTTTTTCCACTTCCTCTTCCTGGCATTGGTTCCATTGGTTGCTATGGGAAGTCCTTCCTGGCTGCTGGTGGTGGTGGCTTTGGCTGAGGCACACTGGTGAGCTAGCTGCTTGGGGAGGTTGGAGAGAGGTATTATCAGCTCGGGAAAGGAGATGCACCAACATGGACAGCTCTGAGACAGCGACAAGCCAAGGAGAAGCCACCATTTTGACCGCTCCTGTGGAGGCATCTTACAATGGCTGCCAGCTGGGGCAGAAGGGAGGAAGGGGGTGCCCTCCTCTGCTCAGGGACTGCAGCAGGTTCCTAGCTTTGTGAGCTGTCACTCATGCTGGGGTGTGTTTTTGTGATGCAGTTGTTTTTTGAGTCATTTCTGCTCTTGTAAGTAGCCCTAATAAAACTCATTGGTTCAGTGAATTGGACTTTGATGGTAAACATACTGTGTTCTGTTGAGAGTCCCTACAAGGTGAGTAGATTTGTATCTTCCCAAGAAGTCTTTTCACATGACTTCCTGAGTCAGACAGATTAGTATTACTTCAAAACTAGTCTCCACTAAATCA
The DNA here is from genome assembly GCA_019843855.1 of Hylomyscus alleni. Taxonomy (NCBI): domain Eukaryota; kingdom Metazoa; phylum Chordata; class Mammalia; order Rodentia; family Muridae; genus Hylomyscus; species Hylomyscus alleni. The sequence continues at coordinate 6,301 of JADRCC010572659.1, read as the reverse complement.
GAACTGTGGAGGTGGGAGTTAACAAAACAAAAAAACGTCTGGGAGATTGTGACGCTGCTCGAATACATGAGCTATTCCTCAGCCCTGGTTGTGTTCATTTCCTTAACAGAGCTAACCATAAAATACAGTACCTTCAGATTGCTTTCATACTTGTGACTGGTTTTGCATGTGTTGTGTATGCGTGCGTGTGTGCGTGCGTGCATGTGTGCATGTGTGTGTGTCTGAAGGCACATGAAGACCTCCATCACAGGAGGACAACTAGTATCCTCTAGTGTCCCTCTCCCCTTATCTCCAGCCTTATTGCCTTATTCGATTAGATCTCTTACTGAACCTGGGACTTGCTGTGCTGGTGTTCAACAAACCTTAGCTGTCATCTGTAGCCCTCCTTGTTACCAATACTGGGCTTCACAGATGTGTTAGGAGGCCTGCCTAGCTTTTTACCTGAGTGCTGGTGGTCCAAACATAGGTGCACAGCAAGCACTTAATTCACAGAATTGGCTTCTCAAGCACTGTTAGTGTAACTGTTAGCCTAGACATTTAACCCTGATTTCTGTCAGTTCTGTTTTTAAAACTGCCTCTTTGTATCCTACTAGCCTTCAAACGTTTTATGTTTGATTATACAATATTATGCAATATTTTCTCATTTCCTGGTTGTGTCCTGCTGTTTTTTGTTCTTTTACAAGAAAATATAAAATATTTTTAAAAATACCCTAAAATATATGGTTTTTAAAATTAAATTTTAATTAAAAATTTAAAAAAATTTTAATTAAAAATTAAAAAAACCACCTTGAACATGAATCCCAACTCTTAGGAGGCAGAGACAGACAAATTCCTGTGAGTTTGAGGCTAGTTTTTTCTATATAATAAGTTTCAGGACAGCCCAATCTACATAGAAATATCCTATCTCAAAAAATGAATGGAAAAAAAATGTTAGCTGTGAACATTGCATTGAACATCTGCATTCTGAATTCTATATGGTAATAATAGCCATTCTGAAAATATAAAGCTTCACGTTAGATTTTATACTTTATTATTAAATATGAACATTTATAATATGCACTTCTACTTAAAAAAAAAGATAAAAGATAGAAACATGACAGGGTTGAAACAGGGAGAACAGTTGGCTTCGTATCCTCTTTTATGACTCAAATGCTCGTTCCCTGTGCGCAGCCCTTCCTCATCCCCAGTGTGTGTTCCTGGTTTTGTTCTCCATTCTACATATTATACTGTGCTCACATGCATGCGTACACACTGTGAGCTAGGATCTCCAGAGGAAAGAAAACATATACGCTTGGTTTTGTTCTGGGGTTGTGTGACCGCGATTAATACTATATGTTCTAAGTTTTTTCTTTGTTTTTTTTTTTGTTGTTGTTGTTATTGTTTTAGGATAGGATTTTCTAAGCAATAAAGTTAATTGAGATGTGTGTGCATGTGTGTATATATATATGTATGTGCATGTATATACATATATATCTCCATCCCATATGTGTATGTATGTATGTGTATGTATATACATATATATATCTCCATCCCATGTGTGTGTATATATATGTATGTGTATGTATAAATACAATCTCCCGTATTTCTCTACTCTTTGTCCTCTTGCTTCTTTACCTTTCTTTCTCTCCATTTCTCTGAATCAAGCTCAGAGAGAGCTGAAGGGGTCCTTATCTGTGCTGATAGGATGCCTGCTCATGCCAGCACTCAAAGGCCAAGCCAACCAGGCACCCTGGGAATGCCACAGAATGGAGGGTACTCCAGCATCAGAAATGCATCTTACGATTGTAGCCAGAGACAGAAGGACTCTCAAGGATTTTGGTGATGAATTTTGGCAATAAACAAATAATCAGTTATTTGAATTAAATAATCAGTTAATGAATTAAAGATTTTAAAGAGGGAACCAAGTGGACGGTGCTACAGATATTCAGCTCTTTCTCTCAGGAGGAAGGATAGGTTAAAACGACTTCTTGGGACCTGCAGTGTGCCTTAGCTTATGCTTTGGGTGTGTGAGGCCCCGTACTTTGGCCACAACACTGATACACAGAAACTGTTTAAGTGTAAACATTTATTAAATTTTTAAAATTCATGTTTGTTAAAATGTGTGCCTTATTTTCTTGGATATAAATTGTAAATAATGTTCCATGTTCCATTATGCATTCTAATGGCCTGAGCATATATCTTGGACTTAAATTTTAACTGTTATGATACTTTGTTCTATTTTATTGAACAGAAATAACAATTTATATTTTATAAATGAGAAATCTAAAGTTGAAAGTATCACACAATATATTCTCACAGCCTGCTTTTCTTTCATAAACACATGCATCTTTAAGTTGTAATAAAATCCTTCTCTCTCCTATGCACACAGGAAACCCCGCCCTGTGTCCCAGCTGGTTGCGCAGCAGGTCACTCAGCAGTTCGTGCCCCCTACCCAGTCGAAGAAGGAGAAGAAAGACAGAGTAGAGAAGGACAAAAGTGAGAAGGAAGCCGCTAGCAAAAAGAACTGTCACAAGAAAACCAGGTAGAGCGGGCTCCTTGGGGTTTTCAAAATACTAGAAACAACCACTTAATACTCCTTTTTAAACTTTGATCATACTCCTGTACATAGCGTGAAAGTAAGCTATTTTATCTCAATATAAAATATTATAGAAGTTTTCTGCACTTGAAAGTTACGTTAGAAATCAGAAGAGGTAAAAGTACAAGCTTACATATGAAGAGGCTTTTCTTTCATAGCAGTTATTTAGAAGGCACTTATGTCTGGGTTTTTTCCTTCATCAATTAAAAAAAAATACATACTAGAGATTCAGGATAGTGGTATTCAAAATTGTGAGCTCTGACCACGATCATGTTCTGGGCCATGTTAAGACAGTCAGGTGTGCAGCAGTGCAGTGAGAGTTAGCCTAGCCCTAGCCTTAAAGATTTATCTATTTTATTGTTTTATGTGTACAAGTGTTATGTCTGCATGTATGTTTGTGCACTATGTGCATGCCTGGTGCCTGCAAAGCTCAGGGTGTCACATGTGCTGGCATTGGAGTAAGGGATGGTGTGAGCCTCTGTGTGGGTGGTAGGAATCTCTCCTGTCCCCAGTCTGAGCTTTATCAGCTGCCTTCTTGGTACAGTTGTGTCTTCCTATCCTAAAACATCTAGGGGAGTTAAAATGATTGAGCTGCCTGTAACCTTTAGTATGATGGATTTTGTTACTTGCCTTGTTTATTTATTATTTACTCAGAAATTTGATAGTGAGAAAAGCTAGTTTAAAAACTCACTGTTTTTTTTTTGTGTTTAGACCAAGATTAAAAAATGTGGACCGGAGTAGCGCTGAGCATCTGGAGGTCACTGTTGGAGACCTCACAGTCATTATTACAGACTTTAAGGAGAAAGCAAAGTCAGCGCCTGCATCCAGCGCTGCTGCTGCGGATCAGCACAGCCAGAGCAGCTGCAGCTCCGACAGCACTGAGCGGGGCGTGTCCAGGTCCGCCTCGCCCCGGGGAGAAGCCTCGGCCCTGAACGGAGAGGCTCACTAAACGGTCTCGCTCCACTTAGTCATGCCTGTCCTCCATGGAAATACAGATTATGCCAACAACCACCACATTTTCATGACAGACACACACATAACCTATAATTTGAGTTTTACATGAAATACGAATTTGCCAGGATTTGTTAGATTTTATTGCAGTGTAAGCTACCAAACATTTCCAGACTTAACATTTTGGTCTTTACTGTTAAATGCCATGAAAATGTGGTTGAATTATTCATTATGCAGTGTTATTGGTAAGTCTATTTTCACTTATAGTTTAGTGAATTCTAACACATAATTATTGAATTCTCTACTATTGGCATGTAATGAGTTTAAATTTTTTATTACATAGTGCAAGCTGCCTAAATATGTATTATTTGAGAATTGTGAAACAAATAGTTATATGTATGCAAGTCAGAGATCAACTTAATCAACTATTGCTGCAACAGGATTTTCTTAATGGTTATCCTCTTAATGCACCTGCTGGTACTTGGTGTGATTAAATAGGAAGTTGTTATTAAATAAAGAATTTGTATGAACCTTTGCCAATGTTTTTTGACATGTTTTTACTAAATTATTGTTTCTGAGTTATGTTTTATCCATTTTTTGCAGTTTATGTTTGTTAGTTTGCTTATTTTTCAAAGCATCAATTTATTGTACTGTCTACTACCTATAGTAAACAGTAAACATGGCTTGTTAGCTTTCTGATTCAGGGTAGTGCTGTTGTCATTGAACACTGGCGTCTCCTGTATTCTCTAAGACAGTAAAGTTGAAGAAGTATAAGAAGCTGGCAGACACAGAAATGAACTTGCCATACTCGCAAAAGCTTTAACTTAATGATAGTTTTATCACTGTTTTCTTGTTCCAAACCTATCCAGGGTCATAGACATGTGAATCTAATTGATATAAACATGTAACTATTGCACAGAATGGGGATGTCATCTTAAGTCAGTTTAATTGGCTTTTAACTAAATATAACAATTCATATGGAAACCATAGTACTCCAGTGCCAGATACAACCTTCAGTTTATGCACTTATCAATATCTTGAAGTAAAAAGTATTTACAGTCCCACTCACTTATGTATAATTACCAATAAAATATTTTTTATGACTTAAGATTTTGCATTTTGTTTACAACTAAAAGGAGTGTGTTATGTTGTATTTGAAAATCCATCTTAGAAGCTACATGCTATATCTTATTCTCCTCAGGTTCTCTTGTTTTCTCTAGCCATTTGCTTAATAGATATCTGCCTATGGGGGGCTTCTGAAATGTAAATTAACCTAAAGATGGAACTTGACTTGAATATCTATCACATAAAAGACATCATGGTAACGTTTGAAGGAAAATCTGTGGCCCCTGACAGTTGTGACACTGGTTTCTATGGTAATGTAACTTTGAAATGCAGTGCGTTTCATTGGCATAGTGCTACTCCTGTAACATACTAGTTGTGAATACAGTTTATTGCATACAGTAAAAATCTGTTATGAAAACGTTCAGATACCTCATTCTTTAGTGTTGAGATGAAGGCTTAAACTTGTTTTATTCTAAGATACTTCCAGTGGAATACCAACTAACTGGCTATGTTCTTTTTAAAGATGTTATTTTTACATTGACTTTCATATGTTTATGTTTAGTGTATTCAATTTTCATTACTTGTAGGAAATACTTTAGTTCCTAACACAAAATAAGTAAAGGCAGTGTATCTTACGGTGATCATATATTTTCATAATATATTTTAAATTTCTCTGCCGGAAAGAAAAGCGTTAGAAAAGGAGCGATTTTACCTGAGTAGGCCATACTCCTCCTTGTGTACTGGTGGACGGCATAGTAGCATGCTGGAGATACTGAGTGCCATGCTTGGCGTGCCAGTCTCTGCTGTGGAATACAGAGTTGAGTCAGTCCCTAGCTTGTTTCCCATCCATAGAGCAGGGTGACCCTTTG
>JADRCC010572657.1:0-18521 GCA_019843855.1 Hylomyscus alleni | reverse complement strand
GGAACTTCATCTGTTTCTTTTTTTAACTTTGGTTAATAACGGAGGTGCTTCCTTGATAGTGCTGTTGTGGACGTTAAGTGAACAAGCATCATTAAACTGACTCCATGGAATCATCCACATCAGGATCTTGTGCAGCATGTGCTACATAAGCAAATGTGGTGGAGAGTGTACTAAGCTCAATTAGTAAATCATGAATCTGAAATGTACATATGTAAAATGTGGTACAATAATAAAATTGACAAGCATTTTTCTTGGAAACATTACATAAATAGATAACTCAAACTAGCTAATAATTTAATCTCGAAAAAATAATCAAATGAGTAAACTGTTTCTTGAACAGCCACCTATTTATTATTATTATTTATTTTATAAACTGAGTTTTGCCAGGAACTAGGGCCAGGATTAGGGCGGAGATAAGAGAAAGGGCTGTGAGCTACTGGGACCTCTCTTCATACAAATACTGACAATATCTTTCTCTTCATACACACATTGATAATGTCTTTCCCGCTCTATTTGTGGAACAGGTTAGGAAGAACTGGCATTGAATCTTCCTTGAAGATTGTATAAAATTAATTATTTGTTGCATCCTGTCCTGTCCTTTTCTTTGAAGGGAGATTATTGGTAGCCTCAATGTCATTGCAAGTTATTTTAATGGTATGGTTTTAATTCTCTCATATACATTTAGAAAGTTATCCACTTCTAGACTCTCAGCTATTTGGAGTAAATTTTCAAAGTATTCTTTAATAATGTCCTGGACTTCACTGAAGTCAGTTGTGATAGCGTCCTTATTATTTCTAATTCTATTACTGTGAGTCTTCTTTCTCTTTTAGTCAGATTGACTACAAACCTGTCAATCTTACTAACTTGCTCAAAGAACCAACACTTTGATAGATTCTGTGTATCCTTGCATCTCCTGAGTTTGAAATTAGCTGCTTGTTGGTTTTAAAAGCCTTGAAGCACATGACTGGGTTGTTTATTAGATATTTCTCAGATTTTATTTTAAATATGAATGTTCATCACCATAAACTTTCCTCTTAGAATTTCATTGGCCATATTCTGGAGGTTCTGATTGTTTCATTTTTCATTTGACTCTAGGAGTAATTTTCTCAGCCATTATTCATTTGCTAGCAAAAGATAAAGACACGAGAAAATAGAAAATGCCAGACCAATTTCTTTGATGAACATAATTGCAAAAAAAAAAATTCACCCAAACAGTTTCAAACCAAATTTAGGGTAATATGACTGAGTGGGTTCCATCCTAGAAATGCAAGTTTAGTTCAAAAGTTTATTTTATTTTTTTAAAGATTTATTTATTTATTTTATGTATATGAGTACACCATTGCTCTCTTCAGACACACCAGAAGAAGGCATTGGATCCCATTACAGATGGTTGCGAGCCACTATGCGATTGCTGAGAATTGAACTCAAGACCTCTGGAAGAACAGTCAGTGCTCTTAACTGCTGAGCCATCTCTCTAGCCCTAGTTCAAATTTTTAAATCAATAAACTTAAGCTTGGAACCCATAAAACCATCTCTACTGATGCCAAAAGGGAATTTGGCAAAGTTCAGTGTGGCTTTGCAATAAAAACCCTGGGGACAGGAATATTAGATAAACCACACCTCAAAAAGATTGTGTGCAACAAACCTATGGCCAATGTCACATTAAATGGAGACAAATTGAACGCACTACAAGCAGGGTGCCTACACTCTTCTGTCTTACTTGATAAAGTGCTGCAATTCTTAACCACAGCAATCAGATGAGAGAAAGACATAAAAGGGATAAAAATGGGGAAAAAAGTAGTCAAATTTTCCCTTTGTAGATGACGTGATTCTGTACTTAAAAGGCCCTATAGAATCGACTAGAGAACTCTTAGATCTAGTAAACACAGTCCCGTCGGAGGCATTAAAATCCATACATATAAAAATAGCTTTCACAGACATCAACAATGTTGTCTCAGAGAAAGAAAACTTTCCCTTACAAATTGCATACTTATGGATGCATCTGACCATAAAAACAAAATACTTCTACAATGGACACCTCCAAACACTGAGAGAGCAAATCCAAATAGATACTATGTGACAGAAAGGACTTCTAAGTTCTTGGATTTGCAGAATTGATATTTAAAAAATGGCTCTGCTACCAAAATTCATATATGCATTTAATAAAATACCTATCCAAAAACCCCATGTAATACTTTACAGATCTAGAAAAAAAAGAGAGAGAGAGAATAGATATGGAACCACCAACAGCCAAAGTAACCCTAAGAGCAAGAAAACCGCTGGGTATTGCTATAGCAATAAAGACAGCCTAGAATTGACATAAAAACAGACAAATGAAGCAAAATTGAGGACCTATGAATAAATTGTCAATGCAATGGCCACTAATTTTTAAGATGATGCAACACACGAAGTAGAACAAAGAGCATTTCTTCTTCTTTTAAAGAGTATTTTATATTCATTCCTTCCTAATTTCGAAAATACTTGTAATTTACCTGCATCATATCTACTTTCAGCACCTTCTTCCACACTCCCTCCACCTCTACCACTGTTTACCCCTCCTACCTTAATAAACTTTCTGTTAATATCCCACTAAGATCAATTACTGTAGTCTGTATGCACAGAAGAAACTTTATAATCCTATTTCCTCTAGACCTTATACTCTTTACTGCTCTTTCAACATGGTCTCCGAACTTTACAACAAGAAAAGTCCATTTTTGTTTTTAATCTATGTATGGTTTCAAGGCTGACGAGTCTTCCTGGGACACCCAGTGGATGGTTCATCACTGGGAAAGGCTAATGCACCTTTTTCTAGTTCCTAATGTTTACCTGTACTGCTTTGTCTGTGGGTGGACCCCATAGAATTTCCCCCATGAATATTTACAGTTCCATTAATATTGCTATTATTCATCTTTGTTTTTTATAACTATGATGCTGTCAAGGAAGCAAATCATCTAAACTGTCCTACTTAGCTGCAATACCTATGAATCACATGGCAAAATAAACATAAAAGAGCAAGAAACAGCATCCACATGCCAGCTTTCTAGTTGGGCTCAATGCCCCACTCAAAAGTAGGGACATCATGCCTGGTACTGGGAATCTAATCTTCTTTCAGGTGCTCATGAGGTCCTGGATCTTAGAAAAGAATATACTATCACTAATTTATTAGACCAGCTTGATTCCTTATTGCATTTTTCTAAAGATAGACTTTTCAATGAAATAAATATTAAATAATAAATATCTGGTTTGATATGTAAATATCAAACTGGAGGTGAGTGGAACTAGGCATATATTGTTCACCTTGCACAGAAGTCCATTCAAAATGGATCAAAGATCTTAATACAAAATTTGAAATGCTGAAACAACTAGAAGTAAACATCGGAGTACTCTTTAAGATATTGAGGTAAGTAAGTACATTCTCAATAGAACACCAATCACATAGAAACCTGTCCAAGTAGCAACTGACGGTCTGCATGAAATTTCTGCACAACGAAATAGATGATCAGCAAGACAAGCAGAAAGCCCTAAATGTGAACAAAATTTTACCATCGAGGGGGTTAGGATCCATAATTTACAAACAACTGCAAAATTAAACCTTAAGGAGATAGCTCTACTGCCAATCAACAAGTAGGCTAATGAAAAAAACAGTGCCAGGTGGTGGTGGCACACGCCTTTAATCCCAGCACTTGGGAGGCAGAGGCAGGTGAATTTCTGAGTTCAAGGCTAGCCTGGTCTACACAGTGAGTTCCAGGACAGCCAGGACTACACAGAGAAACCCTGTCTCGACAAAAACCAAAAACAAACAAACAAAAAAACACCAGTTTCCAAAAGAAGCACAAATATATAATAAGTAATTTAAGGGTTCAACATCTCTAGTCTCAAAGGAGTTGCAAATTAACACTACTTTGAGATACCATCTCAGCTCATTAGAGAGTTACCACTAAGAAATATGACAAAAAAGGTTGGGGAAGATGTGGGGAAAGAGGAACTCCTTCACATTTGATGGGAGTGAAAACTAATATAGCTGCTATGTGAGTGAACTTGGAGATTCCTCAAAACATTGAAAATATGACTGCTCTTTGGCACAACTTTTCCATTCCTGGGAGTTTAACCAGAGGACTCCATGTCCTCCCCTGGAGATATTTACACACTCATATGCATTGCTGCTATTTTCCTACAGAAAGGAAATAAAACCACTCTAAATGTTCACCAACAGGCAAATGAATATTGCAAATGAAGTACATTTACAAAGTGAAATATTTTTCATCTGCAAAGCAAAATGAAATCACAAAACTTACAGGAAAATGGGAACACCCAGACTTAGAATGTAAAAAACACGTTCTCCCATATATATATGCGTGTATATATATATATATGCATATATATATATATAGTGAACTTTAATGTATATGAAAGAAATATAATTGTGGGTACAATATAATATTTACAAAGAAGTTGAGGAAAGAATGCAGGAAAAAGGACACATGAGCAGTGAAAGAGAGTATAAGGTTAGATCTCTTTCTCGTTTTAATACTGTCATAGTTTTATGTTGGATAAGTACATAAAAATTCAATTGATAGCAAAAGTGTAAAGTCCTAAACAAAGCTTCATGACTGTTAAGTAGCCATTCTAATCATATAGACATTCACCAAGATGTACAGAATTTGGGGCTGGGCAAATGTTTGTCTGAATGGCTTTCTTGTATAGCCATGTTATATTTTTATTTGAGAGTTCATTACAGTAAAACGTTATTTAAAAAGAAGATAAAATTTATATGATAGTCACCATAGACATTTCACTAAAATTTTATTTATTTTAATTAAATATCTTGTTTCAATTACCGAAGTTTTTGGAATGCCATCACATTTTGTGCCTGCAGTAAGGGCCTTACCAGCCTCATCCTGGCCCTTTTCCTGTAATAGCCATCATGAATAAAGAAGCCTGCAGCATTTCACTAACCAGTCTGGTCACAGATTTTTATTTTCTTCCTAAACTATACAGAGCTATCATGTGGCAAATAAGACACTCAGAGAAATAGCAATCTCTAAATGACCAAGCCCTTATCCCTTTGCCTTCAACATAAGGGCTCTGGGTTCCAGGGAGAAGGCAATAAGAGTCTAATAAAATGAAACTGGGATGAGAGTGGATTTTAAGCTCCATCAGTTATAGTCTAAAATATTTCCATAATTAGTCTGGCAGCCATGGCAGAGTCCATTGCAATTGGATGGCCTGAGTGTGGTGCAGATGGTCTTGTACTGATCTGGGACTTAGTTCCAAGCTTTTTGCAAACAGAGTTCAGAGATTAGTCTTGATTTATCATGTAAGGCTACAAGGTGAAGCTAATACTAAGTTAATTAGGAGGCAATGGCTTTGCTGATCTTTTAGGACTTCACAGGAGTAAGACTCATTCACATGAATCTGTTGAAACACCCAGCAGAATGTAAGGGCAGGAAGCAGTTTTCAGAATACCCTTAACCTGTCTAGAGTTCTATAGTGCAGTCTCTCATTATTGGAAGTACAACATCTCCATAGGACAAACATCCTCACCTCACAGGATGTGGTCCCAGTTTCTTCTATTTTACTCTTCTTTCTCTGAAGGTCTCAGTTGTGAGTTCTGAACATACTTTGATACCTGTTCTACCAAGGCAAGAATCTAACTTTTCTCAAATATAAACTATTACTATAATGACATCTGAGTGTCTCATTATACCTTAATGGGAACTGAATATAGCATCTAACTTTACAGAAAAAAAAAACATGCTATGTTAGTCTCTAAAGCTATTCATACATGATATATAATCTACACATCAATTTTTAAAAATCATCTTAGGTCAGAAATTATACTTTATAACTGAAAATATAATAGTACTTCTGACAGCTAATATCTGGGAAGCTGGCACAACTCTGATAATGACATATCTATGAACTCATTATTACTAACAATGCAAGTGACATTGTTATGACCCCAGGTTTAGAGACCAGGAAATTGCCTGATTGAGAGGAAAGTGGAAGGATAATCAAGTTTATTGCTTTACTGAAATGATTTTACTTTGGTATCTTCTCATCATAATGTGTGATTTCTCCTTATAACAGACTCTGAGTCTTGGTGTGTGTTGTAAAGGAACCAGAGTCCTCAGAATGTGTAGAGGGGCCAGAATCAAGTAAAATGTTTTATTCCCTTACAGTTAAAAATTTTCATACTTATATGGATGAAAATCTTACCTACATCAGTTTTCATTTTGACCCTCTGTTTCTAGAATATTCACTGTTGGATGAAGACATCAAGAATTATGTTATTTTCCTGAATTCTTTCTGCATTAATTGGACTACAGAAACATCAGATTCTGCAAGTCCTGTATGTATTCCTCTCTCCATACTAATGATATTGAGACAATATCGATAGCCCAGGTTAATCAATCCTAAATTAAAAGTTTTCTTAAAAAATATGGATATATATGCCCATATATGTGCATATATATGTGTGTATGTGCATATGTTGTATTTTTGAAATTAGTTTACTAATTAGTAGTTTTCTATAAGGCTTTTTCATAGATTCTTAATTTTAGTAAACCCACCCACTCCTTTTCATCACCCTCATACCTATTTAATCTCTTAATTCTCATAATTTTCTTCTCTTCTCTCTCATTTCCCATGTGTTCTACTATCTATATACATTTCCTAAGTTGGAATATAAGATAGTAGGCTTCTATATGGAATTTCATATCTCCTTCATTTGGGGTTAGCCCTTACTTTCACGTCCTGATTTTCCCTGTACTCCAACTCCCTTCTCTGCTTTAGCCTTTCCACCTCCAGCATTTTACCTTATTTATCCATAACCTATGATTGTACAATCCTTAATATGTCTCCTCCTTCCATAGAATAGGTCTGTTTCTTCACAAAACAAGATTTGTAACTAGGACTCCATAGGAAAAAGCACACAGTATTTGTCTTTTTTGGTCTGAGTTCCCCTACTCAGCCTAATTGGATTCCAGTTCCATCCTTTTACACATAAATTCTATTATTATTTGTTTTATAATTGAGTAATATTCCACTATGTAAGAATGCCACTTTTTTTCTTATCAATTTCTATGTGGATGGATATGGATATTTAGGTTGATTTCCTTTCTCGTTAGTTTTTTTTTTTTTTTTTTTTGGTTTTTCGAGACAGGGTTTCTTTGTGTAGCCCCGGCTGTCCTAGAACTCACTCTGTAGACCAGGCTGGCCTCAAACTCAGAGATCCACCTGCCTCTGCCTCCCAAGTGCTGGGATCAAAGGCGTGTGCCACCACCTCCCGGCAAGAATCTCTCATTAGTTTTTAACAGAGAAGCCATGAATATGGTCACACAGATAGCTCTATGGTAGGGTATGTGCCCCAAAATAAAACAGATAGGACACATTCATTTCCATTTGTAGTTTGTGGAGAAACCTCCAGACTGATTTCTCAAATGGCTGGACAACTTTATAGTCCCCATTCCCTGCTTCCTTCCAAAAGGAAATTAGGTGGAATTACCCTCCAAGTAGATAATATTGATTCCTGAAGACAGGGATTATTAAGTAAAAACCTTAGTACAAGGTATGCAATACCTCCCTACACCTTATTGGTCAGAAGCTCTACAAAACAGGCTCTAGCCATTTCCCTTCCTCACCCACCATGACTACTCGGAAAGGTCCTATTGCTTAAGACACCACAACTTTGCCTATATAACAGGTGAGGTGTGCCTCCTGGTACAGTGACACAACCATTATAAGATGCTAAACTGCTTTCTGGTGGCTTCTAAGGCTTGTGTAGTAACACAAGAGAAATTTCTTGTATGATACTTCAATCCTAGTCAAAATCCCATGGGTGGAGAGACTAAAGACTCTATGGTAGTATCTGATATTTTGTTAAATGGTCATGCTGTCAAGTTGCCTTCTAAATATAGATGTTTATACCCATAGACCTTGGATGCTCTCAGTCTTGATCAGAGAAGCCTGCTTATTCAGTGGGCAGAAGTCCACGGAGAAATGGATAACTGGCAAAATTGCTGAGAGTAAGAGACTCAGTTTTCAGCTTTAAGTGGAAAATCTATATTACGCCCGCAACAAGACCCATGCTGACAAAGATCACAGAAGAGGCTGAAAGAGTCTCTGAGCTGGAGGAAGGGGGCTGTAAAATGTTATCGCTGAACACAAAATGGCTATCAGTGCCATCAACTCGCAGCCCCTGTGGTTACCTACACAAGACATACACAAGATCATGTGAGTTAAAATCTCAGGATAGATGGGGTTGGCTGTCTTTAGACCACAACCCTTACTGAGGAGGAATTAGCACTAGGTAGTTTCAGGAAGAGAATCATTTTTCTTTTAAAAGATGTAGACACTGAAAATATCCCCATGCTTTGGTGAATAGCTCCAGGGTCGTGCATATACAGACAGTACCAATTATTCTTAGTGCAGTTGGTGAAATATAGGAGAGATGAGGGGTGACCACTTAAGAACCTATTTCATAATATACATACCTGTATCAAATAGTACAAAATAAAGAAAATGTTTTCAAGAGTTTCACACATACAATTTCAACAAGAAAAGTTGCAGTTTCTACTTAGCTAGCAAGGAGGAAGATAAAAAAACTATTTTGGGTCAAGCAATAGGACAAGAATGCAGGAAGTGAGAGATTATTTTCCGTAGGAACAGTTAATAATGGCAAGAGCTACAGAAGCCCAGAAAGAGTCTTTGGCATTAAAAATAATTCTATATCCTGCTGGCCTCTGGCCAAACCAGAAAGAAGAAAGAGGGTGGATTTAGAAAAAAAAATCCCTCTGTGACGCTTGGTCTTGATTTATCATGTGAGAGAACAGTATGGAGCTAATGCCAAGTGAATTAGGAAGCAATGGTTTTGTTGATCTTTTAGGACCTCAGAGCAGTAAGACTCATTCACAGGAATCTATAGAAACACCCAGCACAATGTGAGGGCATCAATACTTTGACAACCTTGGGAGCTATCAGTTAAAGCTAGTGTCTCTAAACAAAACTGTAGATCCAAATCATTTAGAAGCTTTTCTGATAGCATGAGTAACTAGGCCACACCCCACATGCTGATTTAGTGAGAGAGGACAGAGAAAGTATTCTACAGCTACACATTCACCCTGCCATGAAGGAGAATGGTGGTGACGGTGGTGATGGTGGTGGTAGTGGTGGTGGTGGTGGTGGTGGTGGCAGAGGAGGAGAAGGAGGTTGTAGTGGTTGATGGCGGTAGTGGTTGGTGGTGATAGTGGTGGAAGTGGTAGTGGTAGTGATGGTGGAGGTGGTGGTGGAGGTGGTGGTGGTGCTGTGCATAGGAAGATGCTGTGTATAGTGACTGAAAACTTAAGCAAGGGCCATGGAATCTGATTCCCAGGTCCATGAGCACTACTTAGCTACATGAGTGATTGCAGGCAAAACATGTAACCCCTCTTGATCTCAGTTTTGCTTTATCTCCAAAATCAAATAATGATACTATATCCTTTCTATAGGCTATATGGAAGCTTAAGTGACTGGATAGCATTAAATAGTGCCTTGTCAAAAGAAAGGGCTATATAAGAATTTACTGAAATTATTATAAAAATAATAAGAATTTCATTACTAAATACACCAGTACATGTAATGGTGGGTATCCAAATATGAGTGGATTACTCAAAAACATCTAGAAAGACATAAATCACTTTCTGAGTTATGCCTGGGGGTTTTCAGTCACTATACAGTAGACCATGTCAGAGATCTACTGTTTGAGTAGAAAAACATTGGTAAACAGAGAACCAGTGGAAGAGTTTATACTATGGTAACTAAGACTGCCACAGGAGAAGACAAAAACAAGATGAACAGACAAGCTGGCTTTCTCTTCTCTCCCTGTTCTGCACTGAGAGAAAAGAAAAGTGAATGAAAAGGCAGACATTGGTGTATACAAAGGAAGTCTGCATGTAGGTGTACCACAAACAATGCTGTAGCAATCAGTGGTGGAGTACGCCTACAATTCCAGTGGTTGGGAGGCTTAGGCAGGTGGATTAGGCATTTGATGTGAGTGAGGGATAGATGGCTAGACCTTTTTGTTTTTCTAATTCAATATGCTCCCACATAGGAGCTTTACAGAAAAAAAAATGAATAGAGCACCTACTGTGCCTGGTGGTAGTTAGCCTATGTCGGTGTTACGGTCAGAAGATTGACTTTTTGTGATTCCTTTTGAAGTACTCTGGATTCCAGAACACCTTAACATGTCTTGGGAAAACAACGAGCTTTTTTAGCAACATTAATATTAAAGCCAACATTCCAGAAGTTTCCCAGGCAAGATGGCTGAACATAGGTACTTTGTGCAGAACCCTATTACAAATAAGAACAAGATCACAAAGGGAAAGCTGGATTTTGGTGGGGAGGAAATCATTGTAGAAAGATACTACACAATCAAGGAATTGACCAGAACCCTCAAGAGAACAAAAATGATAAAGGCAACTAACAAAAACATCAAGTAAACGAAATTTCAGCAGCAATACCAGCTCTGGATAAGGTAAGGCATTTCAAACTTCCAGAAAAAAAAAAAGTAAAGGAAAAAATGACAATGACAGCATTCAGTGTATGTGGGCTGCATACACTTTACATCAGTTTGGGGAACTGGCTAATTGAACACTCATTATTTCCCTTAAAAAAAAAAATCCGATTGGGCATCCCTTTATCTTCAGAACCTTAGCTGCAATGAACTAGCATTGTCTTGGGAACCAGAAGCTTGTCCCTAGTACTTACAGAAGCCTTGAGCCGGTGTGTGAATCACTGGGAAAAGGACAGAAATCTCAGCTTCAGCCTTAGGAACTGCACCTGCCATAACCAGCAGCTCTTGTCCCATCCCTGCTTTCTTCATGGGGACAAGAGGAGGTCTCCTCTTAAGCTCACAGCCCTGAAACTACAGTTGTTGGTACAAAGTGCCAACTTCCACTTCTTGACGACATCCTTAGCTAGGAAAGATACTCACTGCATGAGACATTCCAAATGTATGGTTTCTAGTGGTCTCAAGCCCAAGTTCCACCAGTAGTCAGTTCATGGGAAAGAGAGATTTTTTTTTTTTTTATTAAACCCACAGCCTGGGGTCTGTGATTACTGAGACCACAATACTAGCATCACTTATAATTGCCACTTGAGAATCTTCCAAAATATATTCTGTAAATCCAGTGTAAACCTGATAGCAGAACCAGATGAGAACCCAACAAGAAAATGAATGGCTATTATCTATCATGAACACATATACTACTATTACTAGCTATCTTAATTCCACAACACATTATAAAGAGTTTGTAGCACAGCGTGGGATTAATATTCAGAATATATTAGAAACTCAAAAAGTTAAACACCAGATACATACATTATCCAGATATAAAGGGGATAAAAAACCTAAATAGACCCTTTTCAAGAGAAGGTCTACAAGTGGGCAAGTTTAGGATGCCACACTCTTACTAGTTAGCAGGAAAATACAAATTGGAACTACGGTGAGATAATTTCTCACTACAGTTAAAATTTCTGTCACCAAAAATACAAAAAAAAAAAAAAAAAAAAAAAACCCACAAAATCATTGATGGGATTTGGATAAGACTGAACCTGAATACAGTGGTAATTTGAATAAAAATTGCTATAGACACGGAAATCCCAGAAAATTCTAAAAAATGGTCTGAGTCATGAAAGGTTATGCAGCAATTCTACTGTGGTCTGTCTAGCTGAAAGAGATAAAGGGACCATTCCCCAAAGGTAACTGTACTCCCCAGCTGGATAGGAGTCACCACAGTAGAGTCACCGAGGGGCATTAGTCTATCTTCTATAACACAGATGGGTAACTATCTATCATGTTTTCTGTAATGTATTTCAAAATTATCGGAAGTGTTTGAATTTCTCAGTTCTTAAGATGGTTCTTGTTTGAAAGTAAAAGTTCATATTACTTCATTGTGACAGTTATGCATTCCATACATATATTGAACAACCATAATTTACCTCTTTTTTAATTTTTTTTTTTAGATTTATTTATGTATCTCACATATGTGAGTACACTGTTGCTGTCTTCAGAAACACCAGGAGAGGGCATCTGATCCCATTAGGATGGTTGTGAGCTACCATGTAGTTGCTGGGAATTGAACTAAGGACCTCTGGAAGAGCAATCAGTGCTCTTAACTGCTGAGTCATCTCTCCAGCCCCACAATTTACCTCTTAAAAGATGGTCAAATATGATGAGCCTCAACAATAAAAAAATAAACTTTAATTTTTTCAGTGCCAGTGACTAAAGCCAGAGTTTTGGACAAGCTGCTTAAGTATTTCAACTTCTCAGCTTAAACCCAGTTTTGGCAAAGCAAAACTTGCTAAGGGGGTCATAATATAATATTTTTACAATTTTAAACAATTTAGAATAACTTCTGATAGAAATTCAGTGATGCAAAAATGCAGTTATCATCAAACTTGGTTCCAGGAGGAGAAGTCTTACTGAATCCTCATTATAACCAAAGGGAAGACAAGAGTGCAGGGGGGAGAGAAAGTAGTAGTCGTGGGGAGGAGGTGGAAGATAACGGAGAAGAGGAACAGCAGGAGGATGAGGAAAAGGAAAAAGAGGAGGAGGAAGAAGAAGAGCTGAGATAAACAGTAGCATGTACACTTCACGAATGTTCTAAACACACCAGAAACTGATGGACTTATAAACTGCTGAAAATGTCTTCAGAGACGTAAATGTTCTGTGGCCTTGCCGACCTTGCCATAAAAATATTAAGGAATTGTGTTACAAGCAAATTATTAAAGTGGCACAAATAGTGTACATTGTAGCAATAACATTTTAAGTATCTCTTATAAATAAAACAACAGTTCAGATTTTAATTAGAAAAGGTTAATACCAAGTATGTTGCAAAGAAAAGCATTTTTGTTTTTGTTATTTTTTTAAGAAGAGGGAAGGTACAAAATTGCTAGAATTGAAGATTCTGTTTTAACCCATGCTATCAGCCTTTCTTATTTCCCATGAAGGATGCCCACACTCTGTTCTGTTTACTTCAGCCTCCAAATGAAGTCACTTCCACGTAGTTACTTTGAGAAGTGTTTGAGACTTACCATTATCACCTCCTTGAGTAGCCTCCCTTATCAGTTTCCAAAATTTTCTTTCCTTATATTTTCCCCCAAAACATTGATTGCTAGGAGCTGGAGATATAACTCACTAACTACAAGTGATTCCTGCTCTCCCAGCAGACCCAAATTCAGTTCTCAGCATCCTGATAAAGTGCCTCATAATCTCTTGTAACTCCAACTTCAGAGGATCCAATGCCCCTTTCTAGCGTCACTGTTATGTACATACACGTACATACCCTCACACAAAAACAGCCATAGTTACAGAAATACATAATAAAACATATCTTCACAAAAATTTAGTACTCATTTAATAATTTTGGTTTGCCAGAACACAGACTTGCTTAAGGAACCTAGAGAAAATAAGTTTTGTTCAAAAAATGGAATTCTATAGTGAATATGTAAAGCAGGTTGCTATGAATTTAGAAAGGTCATGTATGGGTATAGAGAGGAATACATTCGTTCATTTGCAAGCTTCCAATTTTCCCATGAACTCTTGATAATACCCTTATTATGCAAATAAAGCCACAGCTCCTTGTTTCTTTTCTGGAAACCATCTTCTCATACTTTCACTTTCTCTGGGATATTCACATAATACTGACAATGAGCTACATTATACAGTTTTCCCTAATGCCCATACTATCTTCAGGAGGTCACAACTAAAAATTGGAGCCATGTCATATCCTACTTTAAGGACAAAGGTAAAAAAAACATCTTTGGTTTTAAATAAAACTCACTTAAAAAGAGAGGGGAGCATTATTATCTCAGGAAGACAAATGTTTCTGTCTGTGGACAGATGAGTAAGAGAGCAGCTGCAATATGTGTGTGAGGCTGTTGTGAATCTCACAGCACAGTGCTTATTGGTTATCGCCCCATCATTTCTGTTAAGAAAAAGAGGACACAGTCATGAATCCTCATCACTAGGGAGGCTGAGAGAGAAGGATCATGATTTTGAAGCCAATCCTAATGGCAGATCAATATCCATACTCCAGAGGGGAAAAAAAGAAGGAGGGCATGGAAAAAATAAGAATTTTATGTAACATGAACAATTTTAACAAATAAATTCGAAGTAGATTCTCCTCACAATCAATATGTCTTGACCATATTTTCTCCTCCCTTCACTTTTTTCAACTCCCACACAACCTCCCTCTTCCTCAGATCTACTTCTCCTCTATTTCCCATAGAGGAAAGAAAAACCTGCAAGAGTCTACAAACAAACAGGACAAACCACGACACAAAAGGAAAAGATAAAAGTTCTCATATCAAGGCTGGAAAAGGCAACTCAAGAGGAGGAAGAGAGTCCCAAGAGTAGACAAAAGAGTCCCAGATGCTCTTTCTTCCACTGTTAGGAGTCCCACCAAAACACCAAGATAACAGCAACAGCATATATCTCCAAAGGACCTGGTCCGAACCCATGTAAGCCCCATGCTTGCCACTTTAGTCTCTGTGAGCCAATATGAGCCCTGCTTAGTTGACTTGGTGGGCCCTAGTCTCCTGGTGTCCTCCACCCACTCTGAGTTCTATAGTGCTTCCTGTCTCTCTTCCATAGGTTTTTCCCTATCTCTAAGTGGAAACATCGAATGGAAACCTCCATTTTAGATACTCTGCATAATGTATACCTTTAGGACTCTGGATCTGCTCCTAATGTAGGGTTGGAGAATTTTAGAATTAAGAAAAAAAGGAACATTTAGTAGAAATGTATTAGTAGGGATGTAGACTGTATAAATTTTACCTAAAAGGGCATGGAAAATCTCTGTAATGAGCCAAGAATGTGGACTGGCCAGTTTCAGGAACCTGTTGGCCACAAAGGGCCCCCTGCTAGGCCCAAGAACCAAAAGCAGGATATAAGTCATCTGGGTGGTTCCAGGGAACGGTTAGCCATAAAGTGAATAACATTGATCAGACCACATTCTTGAGAATAATGAGTGTGCAGGATGTTTTCCTTATGACCCTGACTCAATCAGGGATTGGGTCCCTTTAGAATTTTCCACTGTTCTTATGTTATATTTCCTTGATAAGCCCCTTACCCCCCTAGTTTATGGTTTTTCCCTTTAAATACCCTCCACTTCTTGTGCTCAGGGTCAAGCTCCTCTACCCTGCATGGGTAATGAACTCGACCCCAGTATACTGGTCTATCCTGAATAAACCTCGTGTGCTTGCAGAAGATCTCATGTGTTATTGGGTGGTCGTGTCATCCTGAGACTTGAGTGAGAGTATCCCCAGCTCTGGGGGTCTTTCACTACCTGCTACCAGAGGAAGCCTCTCTGATGATGACTGGATGAGGTACCAGTCTATGAATATACAAGAACATGATTATGAAACATTTAATTGACTTTTTTTCCAGTCATGTTTGGTTCTACTAGATGTCTGGACTATTCATTGTCTGGTTCCTGGCCATCCAGGCAGTGTGAGCCATGGGCTCCCTCTCAAAGCCTGGGCCTCAAGTTAAAGCAGATATTGATTGGCCACTTCCACAAATTCCAGTACCACATTGACATAGCACATCATGCAGGCAAAGCAGATCATAGGTTGAAGGTTTTGCAGCTACATATTTTTAGTTATTTGCAGAAGTACAGTAATAAAATGAACATTTTGCATAGAAATGTGTTGCATAGAAACACACACCATTGATCAATGGAATAGAATTGCAAAATCACCTGAGTTTAAACAAGTTTTACATAGCTATCAGAAAATTTAAATAGCTGAGCGCTGATGATCCAAAATCTGAATTGCCTCATACTTGAGTACGTCTTATATTTTGCTTCCTCTCTAGCTTCACATACATAAGGTGGATTACATTTATGTGACTATCCAGTCCCAATGATATCCTTCAACAAATAAGCAGATTTTGGATATAGTAATACATACAGGGATCAGCTACATTCAATCAGAAGCTTCATCTAAAAAGAACTCAAGTGTGCAGTGCTTACACATAGAAGATACATAAGAGTATCAACACCAGTATAGATTAAAGGTATAGGTTATATACATACATACATACATACAGCATGAATATATGATAATTATAAAAGAAGGCACCATGAATTTAAGATGCAATGGTCTAGGAGAGAAGAGAAGTGGAAAGGGAATGAAAAGGAGGTAGAAATGACATTAATCTGGGGCTCATCTATGGAATTCTAAAAGCCAAATACAAAAACTGTAGGTTTTTGTTTGGTTGTTTCTGTATTTTGCTATTGCTGTTGCTTCTAGTATTTAAGCTAATCACTTTTTCTATATGTATGCACCAGACAATGAGATGACACTCTAAAACTATATATTTATGTTAGCTTTAATGATACAGAAGAACATTACCAAAAAGAAGTCAATGAAAGCCAGCTATACAAGTAAGGATATTCAAACCATCGACAACAGAGTTAAAGGACGTGAGCATTCAGTTCTATTGGTTCTCTTGCTACAATGAGAAGCCAACTTCAAGCTAACTTCAAAAGTTTACTTGTTGAGATTACATTTTGGAGGCTCAATGGCACATGGTGTCAGCAACAGCTCCATTTGATGGTGGTCTTGTTAGCAGCACCTTGAAATGACACAGGACCTTTTAAGACAGAACACTAGAAGTGTGTATGTCTCTGTGCCTAATTGTCCCTTTTTTTACATAAAATCATCAAGATTTAGTCATTGGACGCCTCTGTAAAACACAAAGCCTAATTACTTTCACCAGGCCTCACCTCTAAACACTGAGTGGATCTGTTTCCATTTTTTCTTACTATTTACATATGATGTGTGGAATTAAATTCTTGAATAAGTTAGCACAGTGAAGTGGAAAGTCATATTCCACAAATTACATTGCTTGAGAATGACTCTTTAGATGATAAAAATTAATCAAATCATGTTACTCTTTAAATAAGGTAAATAGTTTATATGGAAGCTAATGCTAGCTACTAATACTGACATTTCAATATAAAGTCTGAAGTCAGGCAGGTCCAAGTGGTGGATATGGGGATATATTTACAGAGGATAGATGATCTGGAATGTAACACCAAGCCATTGAACTATTAGTCTCAAGATTTCAATACTTACAATATAGATTGGGCCAAAAATATCCAAGAGGTAATCATAAATAGTAAAAGAAATAGTGCTACTTTGCAGCTGTATATGTGGTAGTTGTATATGAATCACCATGTCTCTTTACTTTGTGGTTATTGAGAAGGTGTGTGGCTATAGATCACCTCATTAGTCATTACAACAATATAGACTATAGCATATCAAGCCACATTTTGAGACTAACATGAGGAAAGTATCCGATAGAATATCCATGGAACCAAATAATGAACCCTTGGCTTCACATTAGATTGGGTAAACTCATCTCAGAGCAAACAACAGCAGGCACATAGTAAGATGCCTGCTTCTCAGAACCACAAAAGGTATCATTCAGGTTTAAAGAGATGACCTGTGAGTTGGGAAGATAGCCCAGTGGATAAGAGAGCTAACTTTGTGATCATGAGGAATTGAGTTTGAATCTCCAGCAACAACCTTATAGGAAAAAACAAAACAAAACAGATATGGCCGTGAATGCCTATTTCCTAGGGTTGGTAAGACAAAGATAGACAGAAGTCAGGAACTTTCTGACCCACCTTTCTTTTTGTTTTGTTTTGGTTTTGGTTTTTTTTTTTTTTTTTTGGTTTTTGGTTTTTTGAGACAGGGTTTCTCTGTATAGCCCTGGCTGTCCTGGAACTCACTCTGTAACCCAGACTGGCCTCAAACTCAGAAATCTGCCTGCCTCTGCCTCCCAAGTGCTGGGATTAAAGGCATGCACCCTCTGCCCAGCTCTGACCCACCATCTTATCTGACAAATCAAACTTCTGTTGCAGTAAGACTACCTTGCCTTGCCGGGCAGTGGTGGCGCATGCCTTTAATCCCAGCACTTGGGAGGCAGAGGCAGGTGGATCTCTGAGTTCAAGGCCAGCCTGGTCTACAGAGTGAGTTCCAGGATAGCCAGGGCTATACAGAGAAACTCTGTCTCGAAAAAACAAAAAAACAAAAAACAAAAAACAACAAAAAAAAAAGACTACCTTGCCTCAAGGAAGCAAAGCAGAGAGCAATAAATAAAGATACACAGTGATAAACACACACACACACACACACACTATATCATATATATATATATATATATATATATATATATATATATATATATCTGTACACACATACACAATACCACACACATAGGTATATACCTACAGATAGACACAAAAATATACATAGAAATAGTAAAATCCTCTATGGAGGGAGATGAGCAGAAACTATATGAAGTCAATGAGCATACTCTGTTCATTTTAATATGTTACTTTCACAACAATATTGAAATGAATTGTCATTATGCTTTTCTGGCACTAGGAGATTCATCAATTGGCAATCCAGGCTCTATTTCCTTAAAGAGATTGCATGTTATGCATTATGGATGTTTTACTGTCTAT
>JADRCC010572656.1:0-10921 GCA_019843855.1 Hylomyscus alleni | reverse complement strand
TTGACTCTTAAGTCAGGAGCCCCATCACCCTTTACTCATGTGTGTCTAGATCGTCCAAGAAGCTCTTCCCTTTGCTGGCTATCCACAAAAGTGACCAATGAATGAGTATGGAGCCTAAGAATTGATGATCTAGAATAGGAAGATTTTCTAGAAAAAACCTTAGTTCCAGAAGAAGTTAATGTATGTAGTTACAGATGGAAGTGCTACATACAGTTTGGCACATTGATCTAACATAGATGAATATGGTGGGCTATCAGATGAATCACAATAAGGAGATTTATCAGAATAAGCTGTCAGAATAAATCACGGGGTATATGTTTTGACTTCTTCCTTGTCAATAGAACCTAGGGCAAGTGTGCAGAGTTGCCAAAGAGGGAAATATTTATGAAACTGTGGTGACAGTAGACTGTTCCAAGCAAAAGATTTTGATACATCCTGGAATTTCTGAGTGATGTCACATGATTGTTTAGACACTGTGATCTTTGATTTCATCCTTCAAGGACAGAATCAATTCATGCTTTAAAAGGCAGTCATCCACCAAAAGCACATTTCCTGTTTAATTACTAGCTGATATTTATTAGGTGGATGGCCTTGGGCAACATTCTTATCATGTCTGAACTTTAGCTAGGAAGTACCCTGGAGGCTAGAGCTCCTGCTTTCTAGAGTTATGAGGATGAAGTTAACTGCTTCATAGAAAATGCTTCAGTGTCTGGAGGGTGGTGAGTACTTTCAAAAGCTTAGCTCTTGGATTTTTCCAAGTAGATTTTATACCCAGTGAGGTCATGAGCTTTGCTGTATTCACAAAGCCTGGAATAGTGCCTAGGCCTTAGTAGCTATTAAATAGTTTGCTCGTTAAAGGGCATAGGCTTTGAAATGCAAATGGTATTTACCCAGGCCTGATAAAAGGACTCTGCTCAGTGAATCTTACACATCATTGATTCCAGTTACCTTCAGCCAATCACAGATTACAATTACATGTCCTGATTCCCAAGAGAAAAAAATATTCATATTGCTTGTTACAGTCTTTTCTTATAATGACTCTATTCCATTATTCATTTTTGTTAATATCTTAGCATCAGTAATTTATAAGTTGTAGTATTGAGTGAAGTACCCAGATAGAAGCCATACCTGGCTAAAGACCCTACAAGGTTGATAGGTTGATAGGATGATTAGAATTTCTGTGACAGTAGGGAGAGATAATGTTCTAGATACAAAGCCAACACAAGAGGCTATCTTATAGCCTGATTAACATCTTTGTTGCAGATTGTTTCTGCATCTGTGTACTGGATGCTATTTCTGGAGATCTGCTGGGCTCTAGCCAGAGTAGCTAAAGAGTTGTGCTCTCTGGAGGGCATGGGGGGTGGGGTTCAGATCAAGGTAGGCTGATGGGTCTCTTCCATCACTGCTCCTGAGTTTGTGGCCAGTTAAATGATGCTACAGGCTTATGGGGCAGCACACAGTGAGCTGGAGGGGCACAGCAGGCAGCTAAGAGCCAAGGTCAAGACTACTGAGAAGGAAGTGACCCAGGTAGGCTTGAGCAACTTCCATCAATGAAAACTTTGGGAGAGAATTCTCTTCCTAAAAATGTTACAGCTTTATATGACATAAGCCCTCAGATGGTCTGTTGAAATAGCTCACACACTTTATTTCTTGTGGATATGGTCTTTTATACATTTTGGAGTGGGTTGGGGTCTATCTACTGGCTTGGTCTGAGATGTTAGGGACACCTCATCTGAGTGTGGAGGGGTTTCAGGTGTTGCCCCTATGTGTCTGATTGTCACAGTCCTCTTCATGGGGTGTCATGGTCACATGTTCCAAGACAGAAAGATGGCTAGAAGTAGGTAAAATGCCTACCATTCTCAGATATACCAGGTATATATATATATATACCTGGTATATGAGTATACCAGGGTTTCTGAATCTGTTTGACCTTACCAAGTTTTCAGTCTAGTGGCATGGTCCCCTGCTCCACACTTGTGACTATCAGGTAGAATCTATTTTGGAATGCACTAACAGCTCTCTTAGATTCTACCAAATAACACTGGAGGCCTCTAGCAGAGACCTCCCTGCTTTGATATACCACATCTGATACTTCTAGTAATCTATTTTTAAATACCTTGATTTATAATTTTTTGTTGTTGTTGTTGTATGACTGAAAAAATTCATGGAACCATTATCTCATTGGAACATGGTTTTGGGTAACTGGTCCATGATTATTGATCTAGAGCTCCACAATAAACTATCTCTTATGATCTTTGGGATGAGAGCTGTGTTTCTGCATCATTGTCAATGAATACAAAAATGGGTGCTGTGGATACAGCCCAGTTGTTTACCTGAAATGCATTGAACCCTGGCTTTGATCCTATGTTACACTGAAGTTTCGTTATATATGTTTTTCATGTAGATTCAACTATATTACTAAATGTCTATTCTGGTGCCTACTTGTAAGTCTATTGTAAGAGTGGTTGTAAAGGTTTGGTGGCCAAGTAATTTCTCTAAAACACAGGGCTCTAGTTTCCTACAAATTTGACAGGGGATTTTGTAGGTAGTATAATTTCAAAAATATCTTAGAAGAAACATAGATAATGAGATTTAGTTCTTTGGGGTTGAGCAGGTAAGCGTGGCTGTGGGGAGAGGAGGATAACAAATGCATCCCAGCTCCATCTCTGGCTGTCCTCTGGCCAATAGGATTGTTTAGGGCTTGGCTGAAAGGACAAACCATTTCCAGTGCCTAGGGCATAAAGGATGCAGAAGTTGCCTGAGTTGGGGCTGATAAAAACTTGCCAAGTCCTGGCATGATGTGATATTTATATGCACAGTTGGCTTCTTTAAAAAAAAAAAGTGATTATCTAAAGGAAGTAATTGTTTCGAGCCTCACACTGGATTGCAGGCCTCCTTTGGCCTCCGGGACTAACACTGCTAATCAGCGCCAAATTACCACTATTGTAATACTTGAATTAAAAACCAGACCATCCATTTGCTCAGTAGAGGGTCTTCTCTGGACATCATCCATGCCTGAGTCTGTGCAGGAGGGCACTTTGCTATGTTCCTGGCAGCAGAGAGCCCTTCAAGAAGGAAGGCAAGGCAGGAGAACTAAACAGACAGCCAGCTGCTGCATCCCTGATTCAAGAAGGACTGTAGAGCTGCTCGCAACCTGACGGGTGTTCTGTGCTCAGCAGCCAAGACTGGATGAGCAAAGCTTTTTTTTTTTTTTTATATCACCCTAGGGCCATTTATGTGGGAGGACTATCCCGAGCATATAGGTAGTCCTAGAGAGCAGCCGTATCTTCTCTCATTCTGCTTGCCTTACGTTCCCTAAGTGTGCTGCTACTGAGCTGACATTCTGCTTGTCTTACGTTCCCTAAGTGTGCTGCTACTGAGCTGGTTTTTCCCTTGATTCCTTTTCTTTAGAAAAGGATGGGGGTAAGGGAAATCGCATCCCATCTCTTCCAGTTTCCTGCCACATTACTCAGGACTCACACTGAGTATGTATGCATGCCACCGGGACAGCCCCTCCCTGCGACACCAGCAAAGGCTGCAGTTACTATCCCTCAGTGTGAGTGAATGCCCTCACACAGCAGGATTCTAGTCCTAGGCCTGGAACTCCCCAATCACCACAGTTTCTTCACGAAGGGCCTTCTCTAGCTTTGAAGGAAGTAAAACTGAGAATCTAGATACAGTGTGGTTCAGCTCATGAAATCGACCATAACACATTTTAGAGATCTGTTCACTAGTACATTTTGTAGTCCAGAATTTTTACCTTGTCACAGAAAGCTGAGATGGGGGCTGCGCATGTTTTTCTGAAGTATTTTCACCTGTGAAGTCACAACCTCCAAAGGTGGAAAACAGAAGCCGCGCTTGGCATCCTACGAGAGTTAGCTCCACGCTGAGAGACAACATCTTGTTTTGCATATTTTTCTGAACCCCCTAGAAAACTTTCAATAT
The DNA here is from genome assembly GCA_019843855.1 of Hylomyscus alleni. Taxonomy (NCBI): domain Eukaryota; kingdom Metazoa; phylum Chordata; class Mammalia; order Rodentia; family Muridae; genus Hylomyscus; species Hylomyscus alleni. The sequence goes on along the minus strand of JADRCC010572656.1, from coordinate 6,976 downwards.
TATGATTACTTACTTTCTCACTTTGATAATGCCTCTATTTTTTGGTCAAGTGGATCACCACACGAGCCACTCTTAGTTTAAGGTGAATTCTCTAGTTTGCGGCCAGGCAATAGGTCTAAAAGCAGTCTGGCTAACTAACTATGTGTTATGCTACTTCACATGTGAAGTGTGATATCAGAAAGTAGCCTATTCCAGAAATAAGTTTATGGTAAGAAACTCAGACAGGGGAATATAGGAAAGAGAAAAGATCTGCAGAGATGGCTCAGTAGTTAGGAGTGTGTAGTGCTCTTACAGAGAACTTGAGTTTGGTTCTCAACACTGGTACCAGGAGGAGCAAAACCACCTGTAATTTCATCTCTGAGAGCACTGATGCCTCTGGCCTCTGTAGCCACTCCCCCTCTAACTCTCTGCCTCTCTGTCTCTGTCTGTTTCTCTCTTACTCTCTCTCTCACACACACAAATACACAAATACACATATACACACACATACAATCAGAGAAATGTTTAAGCCTTTTAAAACTGTAAACAAAAATCATCATCTTTGGTTCCTTGCCAGGCTGACTTTGGCCTGTGGGCTATCCTTCAGACCATAACTATAGGTCAGATTCAGAAAGCCTTTGTTCATCCCAGTCTCTAATACCTCTACACACACACACTCACATACACGCTACCTGAAAATGATTAAACTTGCATATGCCAGATAATAATATGTGTGAAGTACTAACCTCAATTTCCTGATTTTAAAATTTATGCTAGGATTTCTTTTTATTTAAAGACTATTTGGGAGAAGGTAGAGAGATATTTTAGTGTTGACGCATGCTTGCTGTTTTTGCATAGAATCTGTGTTCAGTACCCAAAGACCACTTTAGACAGCTCTAATTGCCTATAACACTAGTTCCAAAGGGTCTGATGCCCTCTTTTGCCTACACAGTCACCAGCACACTCTGTCTCTCTCCCTCTTATTCCTCCTCCTCCTCTTCCTCCTCTTTCTTCTTCTTCTCTCTCTGATACACAGACACACACACAAATAAAAATAAAAATAAAAATAAGTATCTTCTTTAGAAAGGAATTTAAGGAATTTTCTTACTAAGAACGAAATACTGGAGTATTTTAGGAGGATGCACATAGCTATTCCAATTTATTAAAAATTACTAATAAAAATATAAAAAGCAAATGTGAGTAACAATTATAAGATAAACTATAAAAATATGTTTACAAATGGTGAAACTATGCAAAATTTTCTGAACAGTTTTGCAGCTTCTGTTTCAAAATTTGAAATGTGAGGAAAATTAAAACAAGCTTACATTTTAACGTATTCCAAGCAGGTCTTAAACACTGTGGCAGCTTAGTTGAATTGGAGACACTTGGTCGTCAGTCCTTGAAAGCACAGGCTTCATTGCTGACGCTCCTGAGAAATGGAGAGGTGCTCAAAGTGATGCAGAAGGAACTCCTAGTGTTACTGAGATACACTTAGATATTACTTGATGTTGCCCAGTGCTTATGTGTTTGCCTGTCTGTCTACTTGACTTTTTTGTTTATGGTGCAAAAGAGCATCTTAAACATACTTTGCAAACGTGTTGTGCTGTCTCTCACCTATGCCCACAGACCTTTCTGCCTATTTTCCATTTAAGACCCTAAATGGTTGACTGTCTTCTTAGGATTCTCTCCAGTAAAAATTCCTGGCAGAGAAAGTCTTTTCCAACTAGAGCATACTTCTTGTATAGATGGTCCTAAGTTTCTTACCACACATAATCTGGCAGCTAATAAATAGCTCAATACCAGATCTATTCCAAACATCATTCTGTGCTGTAGCTTTGGAGTGTTAAACAGAAATATCTGTGCCTTGTGGAGGTAGTGGGTAGCTATACATACACAATTTTGGACATATTTAGTCAGAACCAATGAGATTTCAATGGATAGAAAAGGATATTTGAGAAGAAGGAGGGCAGGAGAGATGGTTCAGCAGTTAAGAACACTGACTGCTCTTCCAAAGGTTCTGAGTTCAAATTCCAGCAATCACATGGTGGCTCACAACCATCCATAAAGAGATCTGACGCCCTCTTCTGGTATATCTGAAGGCAGCTACAGTGTACTTACATGTAATAATAAATCAATCTTTAAAAGAAAAAAGAAAAGAAGGGAAGTAAGAAGGAAGGAAAGAAGGAAGGGAAGGAGGGAGGAAGAGAGGGTAAAAGGACAAAAAAGAAGGAATGCAATAAGGAATCAGAATGGCTCTAGGAATTTTGTAAGAGCAATGAGGACAGAGTTGTGTCTACTCATTGGCACCGGGAAGGAGGAGAAGCATGCTGAAGGCATAGAGAGCAACGCCACTGTAGGCACCTGATAGATGTTTAAGGAGAGCTAGAAATCCAGTAAAACTCCCATGACAAGAACAGGACTCTGGAGACATCAGTACTTGGGACTAGATTTCTGAAAGCAGTAACATGACTAGATGTAGAAATTCTTTAGCAACTATAAGTAGTAGGGATTCTTTCTTTTTCTTGTGCTTTGTTTCTTAAAAACAACCACATGGGAGTTATAAAACAAAACAAAACAAAAACAAAAACAAAAACAAAAACAAAAACAAAACAGCTCCCACAGTGGCCTCTTCCCCAAAGGGCCTGGACTCCCATGGTGCTCCCAGCTTGATCTGTAGTCCTTCTGCTTGTTTTACAGCAATAATACTTTCAGAATGGATGGTTGTGCCTTCACCTCCATTCTAATGAGGAAAGCATCCAGAAGGCAGAATGTGTGTGGTACTCGGAGGTCAGAGCATGCAGTTGCCACCAAGCATCTGTAAATCTTCTGTGTGCTAAGAAACTAAGGAAGATCCTCTATTATTTGAAATTTGTTTACTCTATGGCTCCTGTGTGGTATTAAAATTGTGCTATCCATTAACTGCGGGGGAAATTAGTGTGTGCTGCCAAGATTTGGCTTTAGGCTTGTTTTTTAAGCAAGTTCTTGCTTTCATGCTAAGATACTCAGGTATATGGAGAGAGATAGAGAGAGAGAGAGAGAGAGAGAGAGAGAGAGAGAGAGAGAGAGAGAGGAAGGAGAGGGAGAGGGAGAGAGAGAGGGAGAACTTTCGAGTTTATTGTGTTTCAAGAATGAGATTATGATATTCATGCAGGGAACTATTTACAAGACAGACATAGTCCTGGTCCTATTCTTTCTCTCTCCTTTCTCCTTATTCTTCCTTCTGTGCAAGTAGCAAAGTTTAAGGTCTAAATTCATGCTTAAGAACATGGAAAATGAAATCTTGATTTGTTGATGGGTTTAAAGGAGTCTTTTAGTGAAGCACAAAAACAATCCACATTCTAGCTAATAGCTAATCCCAAGGACAGGAGAAAGAATTGGTGGTAAGTGACCAACTATCCCTACAGCCTCATAGGCAGATGGGAGGAGGTGTGACAGCCCTTCACAGGTCCACTGTCTCTCTGGGGAAGGACAGAATGGGAAGACCATTTCGCTTGATGACTATGAGCAAACCCAGCTCTGTCACTGAGCTTTAAAGAAGTCATTTAAAAATGTATTTGGCTTATTTCACAGTGTTCAGAAATGGCAGGTGTAGATTGTAACTACCAGGTCCTGCCTAAATTTGGCCTGCTTACCAAGAAGACAGATGTCATCACACCCCTCCTTGGAGCCGATGGCAAGGGCAGTCGCAGGGAAATTGCCCAAAGGGCAGTTTGCTCTTTCCTGAGGACAATGTAATTATAGTCCCCTGTGCCTTCTAACTTGCTCACCTTGGCACTGGCTTTGTAAGTGCTGGTGACACATTACAGACTATGGCAAAAGGATACATCACTGTGTTACAGCATGAGACAAGAACGACATTTTCCTGCTTCAGGCAAGCATGGTTATGCCTCTGGTGCTCATACACAGAGAAAATTGGGCCAGCACACAGGCTTCTTGGCTCACTCTACCTCTTACTCCAAGCTCTCTAACTTTATTTTCTCATCTGTGGAAGGGCAAAGCACACGGATGGCTTTTCTTGCCCACACCTAGAAAATGATTCACGGATTTTATGATTTGGGGAAAATGAAGACAGATCAGATTCTATTTGCTAGGTTGTTTTCGAATTTATTCAGTTTCCACTCAGTTCTTTTATACACTGAGCACCACAATGACTGATTTTTTTTAATGTCAACATTAATTTTTAGGTATTTTTTTCAAGTGACTATTGGGTATTTTGTTTCTTCTAGCATTTTTCTCCCTTTATCAGTGAAGAGTCACTGAACTTCAAGGTCAGGATCTTATTTATTATCTATATATTTTTTAAAGCACATAATATGATTTGAAAAGAGAGAATGGAATGGTACTGCCCAGATTAATATAAGGAACAAACCACGATGGCTATCACACATCAACACTGGGGTAATAAACCACATGAGTGAGTTCTTTGAATATCGCAAACAATCCTGGCAATATATTTCCTGAGAATCATCGTGAAAGCAGACATACAGGACCATTTCCCCAGTCCTGTGTCTGTGAAGCCATAACAGCATTTTAAGAAAAATAATAATATCCTTTCCTGCTGCCCTTGAATGACAAAGCTGATGGAAAATAAAGTCATAGATAACTCTGGCTTGGAGTATGAGCATCCTCTACTTATCTTTGGGGTTATTAACAGGTGCTAATCAAAGGTGGGAATATCAAACCTCAGTGAAACTCCCAGAAAATGATAGGACCAGTATCATCCATACAGGATCAGCCCACCCACCCCAACAACAAGCGGGAAGTGCTTCTTCTGGTACCAGCTTTATTTTATGGGAGTTCTGTCTGCACACAAAGAAAAGTCACTGGAGTTCATTGTTTCCCTAGCAGGTGGGCTCTGTGAGTTTAAAGGGAGCTCCAGATGGGAAGAGATGATGAAAGAAGTATCAGAGTGAGGTACTTTCTCATGGGTGTTAAATATTACATTTACAGGGTCCATGGAGCCCTTGAAACCAATAGAACTAATGAAAGCGCTGATGTTGAAACATTCCTGTACTAACTAACATAGGGGGGATGTGCCAAGACAAAGAGCCCAGTGACCTTGTTCCCTACATTCAGAAAGCAACTGGTATGGTCTGCGCTCATGTCTTTATCTTGGGGGTAACTTATGTTCATAATATATGAGTTTTGGCTAGCAACAACAATATAGATAGCCATCATTGCTGTCAGTCCCATCTCACAAATAAGAAAATTGAGAACCAGGAACATTTCAAAAGCTTTCTAACCACACTGTATTAATGAATGGCAAGGTGGGGTTCTAATCTTTAATAGCTCAGCTATGCCCATTTCCCTACTTATCCTGTGTCTCATGGACCTCTGCCTCCTTCCCTCAGTCATCTCCTAGACAACACTCTAGTGTTTGGTATGTCATGTTATTTCATGTCTTGTTTGTCACCTGACTCTTAGAGACAAGGGAAAGGTATCCAGGACAGAAAAAGAATGCTGGAGATTGTTAGGATCAGAAGCTACAATCCTTTAGGGGGAAGGAGTCTCATCATTTGACAGATGAACATAGAGCGCAGAAGCCACAACTTGATCTAAGTCACATAAAAATTGTAAATCTGACTTTAAGAGGCTGAGGTCAAAGCACTGCTTTCTTCATGAACATGACAACCCAGCTGATGGGCTGAAATTCTTGTAGGTCTTCTTACAATGCTCTCTGACCCCTGACAAGACTCGGAGACCAAGTAACATAACCATGCACTTCCCAAGCTGGTTCTCTGTGTTACAAGAGGTGGTCTTTCCTGCACTTGATGAAGAAAGACTTTCCATCTATCAAGGCTGTTCACTGATATTTAAGCATTCTCATGTACTCACTACTGGTAAGAGCCTCCACCAGGCTAATGCCCTGCTCTGTGGAGCAAGAGCTCCAGAAACCCAAATGCAAAAATACTTTTTTACTTCATCCTTGGCTGTTGGTTGTTTATGTTGTTTTAATGGGCTGAAATGAGGCTTTTAAATCTTAGCACCATTGATATCTGTGTACTCTAGGATGGTTGGCTATTCTGGCTCCTACTCATTAGAACCCAAGTTCCACCCTAAACCCTAGTACCACCTTGAACCCAAGTCATGCTAAGCAAAAATGTCTCCAGATATTTCTCTCACTATAAACCAAGAGGAAAATTGCCCTGGGTTGAGAATTCCTCAGCTCCAGCCATTCTGAGCTTAAACACCAGGCATTCTGTTTAGTTTCAGCTTCTCTCTCGTTTTTTTTTTTTTTTTTTTTTTTTTTTTTCTACTTTGAATAGGGCATTGGATCACATAAATCCTGCCTTCCTATTCTCAAATATGGTGGCTCATGATTCCCACTCTGGGTCTGATCTTCCAGAGCTCAGCCATGCTTTCTGGCAGGGTAAATTCATGGTGGAGTCCAGGGGCAATGTCAAGGCGGTCAGACCGCCAGCATGCTGATCCTACAGTAGACTTTTTGATGCTATGAAAGAAAATACTGAGAAGTAAGATAGAGAAAGGCGATAAAGACAAATGAGCAAAGACTAGAGAACATAGATGGGACATTTGGGGAGCTGCCAAACCCAGTTCATTCCAACAGAAAACAACAACAGACCATCAGGGAAGATGAGAGGCGGTTGAGGGCAGAAGGGTAAGAGAGGAGAGTCAGACTTGTTTTGAAGTGTATCAACATAGACCCTGAGTATTGATGGAACCTTGAGGCTTGAAAAGAGCCTTAAGCAGTATACTTAAAAGGCTTCCAGCACATATGCATGTGGGAAACACTTAGCCACTCTTTTTCCTGCCTGGTGTGGTTAAGAGAGTATGTTTTATTGTGCATTTAATGTATTTTTGATTACCTATAGTTTGTAAAGTACTGTCTTTAGAGATATCCAAAGTAACTAAATATAGTATCTGTCTCATTGGGGCTTAGGGTGTGTGATATATTTGTATTTAATCAATAAAAGAGAGTTAATTGGTGGAGGTTAAGGAAGAGTCAGATGACTCAGCACAGGCTAATTGTGGATCA
>JADRCC010572655.1:2073-18004 GCA_019843855.1 Hylomyscus alleni | reverse complement strand
CTCCTCTTTCTATGTCCCCCACCCTGCTCTGCTCCTGATTCTCTCTCAGCCATGTCTAGTCTGCTGGGCGCGCTCTGTCTGCTAGTCTCTCTCTCTCTGCTCGGGACTCTTCAGGATGCTTCTGGCTGTTCTCTCATATCTACAATAAAAACCGTCCCCTAAACCTACCAAGGAGTGTTCATGTCAGCTTATGTATATTGCCCATCCCCCACCCCATGCTTGTCCCTCATAGCACTACGGACATTATCAACATTATTTCCATGGCAACAAGGCAGATACCTTGGGGGCCCACACACTCTAAAGTATTTTCAGCTAAAAACTGAGCATGCTCACAGGCATTTCTGTCTGTTACATTCATTTTTTTAAATATCCTTTCTAGGGACTAGAGAAAAGGCTCAGCAGTTAGGCATACTGGCTGCTCCTGCAGAGGACCTAGGTTTGGTTCTCAGTATACACAAGGATGCTTACAATCATCCATAACCCCAGTTTTGAGATATCTGGCACCCTCTTCTGGCCTATGAAGGTACTGCACACATATGGTGCACATATATACATGCAGGCAAGATACTTTTTTTTTTTTTAAATCCTTTTATACATCTTTTAAAATGATGACCTTAAACATGCCCAGGAACAGTCCTTAACTGGGCATGCTCCTCAATATGTGGCTTTCTGCATAAATATGTATAGGTTCCTTGGATAAAGTCCCCATGCTTTTTTTTTGTTCCTGGAAAAATAACCCTATGCTCCTCTTGCCTGCTGTAGCTAGCAAGCTCTTGCCACTCTTGGTTGTGACTATGTTGCTCCTGCATTCAGCAAGTTCCAAATCTGCTGCATCCTGCACGAGTACACACAGGATACAGGCAGCCGCTGGCAACTGCCCCTCCTACCCTCAGCACAGTGCCGGTTGGCAGTGTGCTTTACGAAAGAATGGATGACTGAGACCTGGCCACCTGCTCTGAGGACTAGGTCTGACCAGTGAGGGGTGTAGCCAGTGCTGGAGCCTAGGTCCGAGTGTCTCTAGAACCTCTGTCCCCACTGGATTTCTGCCCTTCAGGAATGAAACCATCCTTGTTGGGGCTAAATCCTTGGCCCCTGGGTATGTGCTGGGGTCCCTCCAACTTAGGCACACCATGGTTTCTGTGGGCTCAGAACTTACCAGAGCTTGCTCTATGAGGAGGCAGAACAGGATGGCGTTGCCCACCTCTCGGAGGCTCTGGAACACGTCCGTTTTGAGTTCTGCGTACTCGATGATGTCCTTCAGTTGGTGGTGGAAGAACTCCAGGATCCCTGACAGCCACAGGGGGAAGCGGGACATGAACACCGGTGAGCCAGGTTTATGGGCTGGGACAACTGAGCACTAGACTTAGCAGCCATCAACATGCCAGTGTGAGGGTGGGGTTCCATGCAAGGGCCAATACTAGACAAAGCTCAGGAGGCTGACACAAATTATTTGGAGCAAAATAAAACACACCCAGAATCCCAAATGGAACAGCTGTGGCCCATCTGTCCCTTCAGAAGGGATCTGAACTTTTAACAGAAGATGATTATTTATAAGTATTATCTCTGGAGTTAGGTATTCTACCTAAAGTCTCACTTATTACTCATCACACTAGCAACTAGGCATTATCATCCTTTTCCAGATGAGGTTCAGAGTGGGTAAGGGACACTCCCATAGTCACACAGCCAGGAAGTGGAGCAGCTAGACTTGAACCCCAGAGCCTCTAGCTTCATTCTCTTCCTGTTCTAAATCACAGAAGTGGAAAATTATGTCTTAACTTTTGGAAACAAAAACTACGAGGCACCAAATGTATAGATTCTATCTATTCCCATATTGAGTGGTTAAAAAAAAAAAAGCCTCAGTTTATCTTTGCTATCCTGGGGTACTCGCCTCCTCTACACAGGAAAACAGGAAGGCCTGCTAGAGGTGCCAAAGAGCAAACGTGTAAAGCTTTTCCCTCACTGTTTAAGCCAGTGGCTCTCAACCTTGCTAATGCTGGGACCCTTTAATACAGTTCATTTTGTGGTGACCCCGATCATACATTAGGAATGTAAATGTATGTCTGTGTTTTACAATGGTCTTAGGGGACCCCTGTGAAAAGGTCATTTGAACCCACAGGATGAGAACCACTGGTTTAAACACCTTTACACTTGCAGTGTACCTCCAGCTGGCTAGTGGGCATCCTCAGAAGATCACTAGCTGTTCCTGACCAAGGATGATGCCACTGCTCAAACGATTAAAGGCTAACCAGTGAGTGGCAGGCACAGCCAACCATGTCAGCTACCTGGCAGTTTCAGAAACTGAAGCCTGGAGGAGGCCCTGCCCTACCTCAGGTGAGGATTCTGCCCTACCTCAGGTGAGGATTCCTTTCCTTTCACCCACCTGGAGAGCCATACTCGTGCCGGGGCAAACGGCAGATTTTGGGCATCACTTCTATGAGTGTCTTCACGTACTGCAGAATGGTGCCTTGGAGCTGCAAGGTAAGAGTGCAGATGAGTGAGCTGGCATGGGCTAGCCCTCTGCCACTCCGTGTACCTCTGGGCTGACTGTAGGGCACAGTGGGTCACAGTTGACACTGTGGGCAGAGTATTTAAAAGAGGGCGAATAGTCCCTTTGTCTTTATAGAAAAAAAAAAAAGAGAGAGTAGACTTTATGATGGATGTGGGATAGAATTTTTTTTTCTTTTGGTTTTTCGAGATAGGGTTTCTCTGTGTAGCCCTGGCTGTCCTGGCACTCACTCTGTAGACCAGGCTGGCCTCAAACTCAGAAATCCGCCTGTCTCTGCCTAGCAAGTGCTGGGATTAAGGCGTGTGCCACCACTGCCCAGCTGGGATGGGATTTTTTTCAGGGTTGGGGATCCTGATGCTATGAGACTAAATGTAATGTAGGCAGGGAACTGTGGAGATATATGTACGTAGTCTAATTTAGGCATGGAAAAAAAATCACAGCACATTCCTCCTCCTCGTTCCCAAGACATCTTTAATCCATGACAGCATCTTCCTGTTTTACTCAGAACTTGGCATGGCAGTCCTTAATGACCTATAGCTTCTCAGGGTTGTTTCTTGAGAACCAGCCTGAGCGAGTGGGTTTGGTTTATTCTGTATGTGGTTGGTTATAAGTTATTTCTCTCTCGGAGCTCAGATTTCCAGAGAAATCTCGTTTCTATGGTTAGACCCTGCTTCAGTGGCACTGCAGGGAATTAAATGAAGGTTCAGACGGCAATACTTGGGGCGCATACAGAACGCTGGTAAAGGAATACAGAACTCCCTGACAGACAATGCAACATTGGTGGCAGTGGTCAATAAGATATCCCGAGGGCACAAGGTGTGGTGAGTGATTAGAGATGTCGCCACGCTCATGAAAAAAAAATGTTTGTTTGTTTGTCTTAAAGGGTCTCGTGTAGTCTAGGATGGCCTCGAACTTACTATGTAGCTGAGGATGATCTTGAACACACATCCCTCCCGGATGCTGGGATGACAAGTTGGTACCACCACAGCAACCAGCAATATGGGGATACCAGGGATTGAACCAAGGACTTTGCATCTATCGGGCAAGCACGAGACTGAGTGAGCTACACACCAAGCCCATCATCCTCAATCAGGGGAGAATAGCTGGGCAGAATGGGTAGTGATATGGCTTTGAATGTCAAAATCAGGATTTCTCAGTCCAGTCAGCAAAAAGAAGGAGTGAGTTCTGAGCCACAAGTGGGGAGACAAAGGTACAGCTAAGAGGGGATAGAGAGACGGTTCAGTGGTTAAGAGCTACTCTTGCTAAAGCATCCACCCTCGGTGGCTCACAAATGCCCTATTCTGGTGTCTGTGGGTATTGCATGCATGTGATATACACACAGGCAGTCGCACATACATATACATAAATAAAAATAAAAGCTATATAAAAGGAGGTATAAAGAAATACACCAGGAGATATATAGGAACCACCAAGAAATAAGGGCCAAGGACTCCCCGGGGTGATGTCAATTGGCAGAGCTGGTGCAGCTGAGGTTTGGTTTCCAGCTCAGAAAAGCCAATCCTGCTATCGAGCATCCGCAGCAGCACCCAAGTCTTCCCTTACCAAGCTCTTGACAATTTTCAGCAGTTCCTCCATGACCACGGCGATGCCCTGGTAGCCCAACAGTCTGCAGATGGTCTTGAAGTGAGGAGGCCCCACAAAGTTCCGGTAGGAGCTATAGATGTGGCTGTAGGCAATGTTGAGAGGCTGGGAACAGAGGTTGATACAACGTGAGTGAGAGAAACTCTAACGGAGGCTTGAGGGGAGCCCTGCAGGTACTCTGCTGCTACCAGGGCTCCCTCTCTAAGACCTCTTAAAGACCTTTGCAAGACACCGGCCCTGGAGTGAGATGTGGCCAGTAACTAGAGACGGAGCAAATGTCGGTACTTTGCTGGAGAAGCTGTAGCCAGGTAGAGGAAGGGTAAGGGGTCCCAGATAAATATGAAGAATACAAGGAAGCCTGCAATCTCTAACTGTCCACAGACAAACAAACAGAAGCTTCTCTGTATCAAGCCATGGTCTGGGATAAAGTGACTTTCTTTCTCTCAGAGGTGATTTGGTATCTAGAGATTGATGTGAGATAGACTGGGCAGCTAGCTGACTGACCACTGCCTTCTCTGCTCTTGGCCATTTCCATCTGTGAGCTGAGGGGCATTGGTGATGGCTAGCCCTAGAAGTCAGGAGATTCGTGTCTGAGAACCCAGGAAGATCAGCAGGCTTTTTGAGCCCTGCTTTCCCATTCCGTGAATGATGGGACATTGGTTTACATTACCAGTGTCAAAACTTTCAGAGTAGCACTCCATCACAGGACAGATGTCACAGGTGCTCCTATACAGAATACACATAGCAGAGCCACTTGGTACTGGAAGGGGACCCAGAGCTCTGGCCTTGGACTACCACCATCCTGTGGACCCTGAGGGAAATCCTAACTGAATCAGAGTTTAAGAGACCTCTCTGAATATGGTGGTATGCATCTGTAATCCTATTATTTAGGTAGCTGAGGTTGGAGGACTGTGAATTCAAGACCATCTTGGGCTAAATAGTGAAGTCCTGTTTGGCTACTATGAACACGGCTCTGGATTCTATCCCAGAATAGCTGGTGAAGACAGAAGTGATACCTGTCTGCCTGAGAATGCGTGGCCAAAACATCAGGTCCTAGACTGGCGTTTGTGAAAAACTGCTACATGGCAAGACTCACGCCAAGCTCTGCGGGGCTTACTTGTGTGTTTTTATCCAATACACACAACAAAGGAATATGATTTGTAACCGCCTTAGCCCCATTTCACAGATGAGGCAACTAAGGCTCTGGGTAGTCAGCTGCTTGCTCGAGGTCACACAGTCCCTAAGTGACTAAAGCTCAGACCTGAAGCAAGTCTGGCCGACTCTGACATCTACGCACTTGCTTCCCCCTCTGTTTCAGGAGTGGAAATCATCTTCCTTCGATATTCAGTTTCTTTGCTAAGGTTTCACCTTATTCTGGGCATGCTTTTCTTGCCCGTTATTAAAACCTTGTGCACAGCATGCCAATGAGAAAGCTGGGCACCCGATACTCTACTAGCCGATGTTCTCTGATGTTAGTTGGTTAGTCAGAAATTCTACATGAATTAAATGGAAACCACTGTAATGCCTGTGGAGGCATGCAAGAGGTATACGCTCCCTCCTTACTTAGGTTAAGCCTGCCTGCACTCTGAGTTTAGTATGCTTTGTTATATATGAATTAGCCTAACCTTCGCAGAGTGAATGTCACGATTCTTAAGATTATTTCACCTTCAGGATAGGTGGAGCCGGGGAGCACAGTTAGTGCTCCCATCAGTAACCTGGAGGCATGCTAAACTGGAACGCCCACTGAGCATGCCTGGGGAGCTCATGCCTGCACACCGGGAGTCATGAAGCATGACAAAGAGCAGCGTTCTGCACCGAGGGAGGATCTGATCTATTGCAGCAAACTGCCTAAACCTAGGAAAGGGCATACAGCCTACGTCATCTCTAAATGCGTGGAGTGGTTTATGTAGAGAGGGAAGTCTCTGCGTACGATGCCCACTGACATCCACGCTGACTCCTGGAAGTGTGTGGACTGTGACGGTATGAACCCCGAGCCAGGTCACGTGATGTTGTAATGTGCAGACTAAACCTATCTCGGTGCTGTGTAAGAGGCAACGTTATCCAGCAAGCATGTGGAGAGGGCTGTGGAGCACACACACAATGCTAGGAGGTGTGATCCGCTTCAGGCCCCATCACCAGAGCCTTATCCCGCATTCTTCTGGCTCCTTCAGAGTGGAGGAGCTCAGAGGCAGAACAGGCTTGACTGGGAAGGGGCAGGGATCTTTCAGGGGAGATGGGGATGCACCACATCTTGCCTGGGCGGCTTGATAAAGTTGTTAAGGCTCGGGAAACCATGACTTGTGTAAGGGTGGACCTGCTGCTGTGTCCAGCTTCAATCTACACACTGAGCTCCTAACCCCCAAGTGTGACAGCATGAAGAGCGAGGCGGGGGACTTTGGGTGGGTAGAGTCCTGGTGAAAGGGACTTAGTGTCTCTGTAAGAAAAGACGGGTGAGCTTGCTCCCTCTCTATGCCATCTAATAGGATGCCCATTTGCAGACCAGACCTAGATCTGCCAGCATCCTGTTCTATGATCCTGAACTTGGACTTTCAAGGCTCAAGAGCCATAAGCAAATAAGTACTTGTTATTTTAGTCACCTAGGTCATAGTAGTCTTGTTATTACAGCCCAAAGAAAGCCAAATACATTTTACTATATATAGTTATATCCCTATATGAAAGTAACAACCCCCTTCCCCCACTTTTTATACCATAGTCTAACTTCCTTTTCAAAGATTAAAATGCAGAACGATGCTTTGAATTTTCTCCTGCAGCTTTAGGATACTAGGGAACACTGGAGGACAAAGCTTTGGCATGCTTGTGGCCAGGGAGACACATGACATAGCTCTTGCCTCATCCCAAGAGCCTCCTCACTCACACTCAGACTAGGGACTCTGGCCTTTTCCTATGATCCCAGGAAAGCACATCATCCTGAATCTCTAAAGATCCCATGAAAGGGATTTCTGCCGCTGCACAGTAGGGGGTTTCAGATGGATATGGGGGAGGGTAGCTGTGACGGGTTTGTATATGCTTGGCCCAAGGAGGGGCGCTCTTAGAGGGTGTGGCCCTGTAGGAGTAGGTGTGGCCTTGTTAGAGTAGGTGTGTCACTGTGGGTGTGAGCTTTAAGACCCTATTCCTAACTGCCTGGAAGCCAGTATTCTGTTAACAGCCTTCAGATGAAGATGTAGAACTCTCTGCTCCCACTGCACCATGCCTGCCTGGATGCTGCCATGTTCCTGCCTTGATGATAATGGACTGAACCTCTGAACCTGTAAGCCAGCCCCAATTCAATTTGTCCTTATAAGAGTTGCATTGGTCATAGTGTCTGTTCACAGCAGTAAAACCCTAACTAGGACAGTAGTGGTGATGGCAATCAGCTTAGTGTTTTGTTCTATCTGAATCTCTATTTTCATACCTTGAGACTTGACTTCCTGATGGGTCCTAGGGTAAGCACAACCACAGCTAGGTTCAAATCCCAGGATCCTTGTTTATTACTATTCTGTGAGACAGACTCTTGTTATGTAACTCTGGCTTGCCTGGTATTCACTATGGAGCACATGCTGGCCTTGAACTTACAGCGTGTTCTCCTGAAGAGCCCCAATTTACTAGTTGGATGTACTTGAAAAAATTATTTCCAACCGTTGGTTTCTCCTAAGAAGATGGTACTTGAAGTTTAACAGGTAAGATATGTAAACCAGGAAGAGAAATGCTTACTTAGCCATGGAAGCACCCATGGGAATCATTCATCTTACTTCAGCTGATAAAGACTAAGAAGGTACAGTGTCTTGCTCAGCCCTCTTCCCTGAGAAACTATGGCCACAGTGGTGATCCCCTCTATATGGACAGGTTCAATAATGAGGTCTAATTTCATAGACCATAGTATGTATCACACAAGGGGATAGAACAGAATTCAGAGGTGGAAGCAGCCGACAGATCATGCCTTCAAATGCAGATTTTGTTCCCCATCCAAATCATCACAGAAGTAAGTACTGCCCAGGAGGCACATGGGCAGCCCTCACCCTGGGCAGGAGGCTGGGATAGAGGCGCTTGGTCACACCCTTCCAAGGTGTTATCCCCGCTGCTCTCTTGGTAGGAGCTTGTCCTTTTTAGCCATCTCCCAAGCCTCTTTCCTCCCCTGAGTGCCTCTCAGTGCCAAGCACCTCCTAGCAGCTCAAAGAAAACAGACTTTCAGGTATATGGAGACTGTTCAGCAGGCCTTCCCAGTTTTAGGCAGAGAGGAAAGACTTTGGAATTGTCGTATCGTACAAGGGTTAAACAAAATGCCACACACTCCCCCAACCCACTTGGTGCACTTAGGAGGTCTCTGGTGCCAATCCTGTGTCAGGCTAGATGGAAAGTTTACACCACGATAGAACCAACATGAAATCTACAGACTTCCATTCCACCTCCGAAGTGAACAAGCTCCCCACCCCATCCCCAAATCCACCACACGCATGCAACAGGAAACACACACATGCAGACCAGGACATGCACACACACACACCCCCAAAGGGCACCCCTCTGACCTGCTGGCTCAGCAGGAGGCTGGGCCCTATTGAGAAAATGTGGGAATAGGGGAGCCTGGGCATTTTCTGATGTTCAGCAAAGAAAAAAACAGGAATGCAGTGTGACTCGGGACTCTGGACATTTGCCACTCACTCATCTCTCAAACCAAACCGTCTCCACTCACTGCTTACTGACTGACTCAGGTTAAGACTAGCCTAATGGGAGACTAACTAGACATCATGGGAAATCAGATTTGTTTAAACTTAGATCGAGAAATAAACTAACACAGGTTATAGCTTCTGAAAAAGCAAATGGCATTTTTCTTTACATTTCATTTTATGTGCCATCCTATGTATGGATATGTATGATGTGCTAGCACTTGCCCAAGGTGAGTGTGTGGAGGTCAGGGGGCAACTTCTGGGGGTCAGTTTGAACTTAGGTCATCAGGGTTACACAGCAGGAGCCTTCATCCAGTAGGTCATCACAACGGCCTACCCACGAGACTTTAAGAAAAAAAAAATGCTGAGTTTGGTCTGGGGGTGGGGGGTGGCGCTCTTAAGTATTACTAGTAGATAACTTCTAAAACAAAACAGAACCAAACAAAAACAACCTTGGGGAAAATGTAGCCGATGTAACAGTCGCCACTGCACCAGTTATGACCCCGCAGGCCTGTGAGGCCAGTACTTCCTAGGTGGGAGCAGGCTGTGTAAGCCCAGTCTAAGCTCCAGGAGACTGGAGTCCCACCAGAGTCCAAACCAAACCAAACCAAACAAACCTAACATTGATCATCTATACCTCCATCTCTTACCAGATGGTGGGCATCGCCAGGCACTCCAGACAATGAGTTCTATTAGAAGGCTAACCCAATTTGTAACTATGTTGCATCTCTGCTCTCTAGAATCACAATCACTGTTTTCAGAGATCCCAAGAGGAATTAAAGCCCATCCTTACTTTCTATTTGTGTTGTAGTTTCTCTGGTCGGTGCAGTCCACAAACAAACATGGGCCTCCGGTTGGGGCTGGAGAGCTAGCTAGTTGTAGCTCAACTCCCTAAAACTACTGCAGGGCAGTACCAACAGGATGTACGAATAACACACCACACCACCCTTGAAAGGGACATGCTTCATGGGACAGATCTATCCAGTTGCGAGTTCAGATCCCTTCATAGAACTTGGGCAAAGCACTGACAGGCAAGCCTGTCACTTCCTGATGTTTAGCTGTGTGGCTGGGGCTCTATCCTGCCTATGAGTTCCTTCCTGGTGGTCTCTGTCCATGGGTTGGTGAACCCAAAGGAGTTGCTAGAGAGAGCTAAAGAAACTACGATCCTTTCTCTTGAGCCATGAGCAAAGTGCTTTGGAGAAGTCAAAAGGAACAGAACCTCCCAGCTCCAAGAGATCATACCCACTCTGTGACACTCGGAATGTCAGATGACAGGTTTGATTTCTGGAGGAAACCAAATCCTTTTCTTTATAATTGGCACTCCTTTGACAACACAAAGACACACAGGGTGTCCTTCCTCTTGACAACACAAAAGACACACAAGGGTGTCCTTCCTCTTGACAACACAAAAGACACACAAGGGTGTCCTTCCTCTTGACAACACAGAGACACACAAGGGTGTCCTTCCTCTTGACAACACAGAGACACACAAGGGTGTCCTTCCTCTTGACAACACAGAGACACACAAGGGTGTCCTTCCTCTTGACAACACAAGAGACACACAAGGGTGTCCTTCCTCTTGGCAACACAGAGACACACAAGGGTGTCCTTCCTCTTGGCAAGGGTATTTTGTTTTTGTTTCTCAGACATTCTCACTACGTATCCTTGGTTGGCTTTGAACTCTCTATGTACAGCACACTGGCATCAAAATCACCACAGACCAGTCTTCTTCTGCCTCCTGACTTGTTGGGGTTAAAGGTGTGTATTAATACACCTACATCTTCCACCTTGTAACTCCTTCACACTGTCCAGCAGGGTTTCTGTGGCCACCATAAGAAATGACTACGAACCTGGTATCTTGAAACATTTTGGGGGTCTCCAATCCAAAATTAGCAGTTCTGGTCCCCCACTGAGGTTTAGCTTGTCCGAAGACTCCAGCAGAGAATCTGTCACTCTCTTCTTTCTGGTGCCAGGACCCCTGTGCTGTGACCACATCTCGCCTAGCTTCTCAGTCTCCCTATCATAACCTCCTGCTCGGTTATTCTCTTGTAAGGCCACCTGGGAAACTTCAGAGCTCACTCTGACAACGCAGGTTCCTCTGCCCATCTTAAGATCTCTCATGACTCACACCTGCAAAGACTTTGTTCTAAAACAGTAAGAGTTCCAGGATGAGGACCGTCTGTCCGTGGGAACCATTATTAGCCATGACAGCTGTCGAGGCAACACTATCTCCTTTTAGAATTGGAGATTCAAAGTCCATGTGGAGACAAGCAGGTACAGCTATAATCATAAAAGCCTTGATGGGGGAAGCCATGCTGTGGAGCCCAGGGACTAGAGCAAGGGGAGGTAACTGTGCCCTTGTGAAGCCTTTTGATAGTTTTATCACCTGGGCTGCTTGGTGTCAATAGCCTAGCTCAGTTAAGGTGAGATGTGTTGATATCCAGGCTGACGAAGATGGATCCAGTTGGCTAGAGAGGCTTGGACCCTCTGGACCATGACCTAATGGGCATGCGTTGGAAGAGTTGGATGGAGTTCCTATAATCCATCAGTTCGTGGCTGAGGCAGAAGCGGTGTGTAGCTAGTGATGAGCATGCTAACAAAAGGGAATGCCAACAGTTTCTAAAAGCTGGAATATGGGGAAGTGATTAAAAGAGCGAATGATCCGTGCTGACATCTGCATCATTCTCAAGACAGCGCTATGATATCGTCGAGCTCAGGGGAGAGGGTTTTAAAGAATCTGTTCATAGACGCGCTTTGATGACACCCTCCTGCGTGGCGGTTCTGAAGCAGGTGTACTCAGACTCCAGAGCACAGGATGTTCAGAAGAGAAAATGCTTGCTGGAAGGTCCCCCAGTGAGTTGCTGTTTTTCACAATTTCCTCAGTTACATTCACACAGCTGTATGTTCTCTGCAGGGTCTCTGAGCTCTTTGCTTCTCTGTTATCACTCTGAAATCCATTGTGCCTTGTCCTGTCTCGCTACCTCTCAAGAGATAAGAACATCAAGGCAAAGCAGGTGGGGGCAAGGTAGATGCAAGCAGTGCCACTGGCCACTGTGGGGCCAGTCAGGAGCCCAGACTCTGTGACTACCTAGCCTGGGCTTGAAGCACTGTTGACCTGTCATCTGGCTCTGTGAGAGTCCGGCCAGCCCGACTTTCCATCTCTGCTGTGTTTGGTAGTGATGGAAAGACACACGCTGTCTTGTGAATACAAAGAAGAAAACGGAAAGTGCACACCATGTGTTCCCAGGGGTTATTTCTGAGTTGTGTGATACTTTGAACCTTTATACATTCTTTCATTTATGCAAAACAAGTGGTGCACCAGAAAATTAAAACCAACAATGCTGATTTAAGAGGGAGAAGCAGGGCAGTGCACGCAATTCATGGTGCGAGCGTTGCTTTTGAGGGCCTCGAGACAAAGCTGCAAGGAGCTTGGAGAATAGTACTGACCTAGTGACCTTTTTCTTTTTTAAGATTTCTTTTATTTATTTTACGTGTATGAGTACACTGTAGCTGTACAGATGGCCATGAGCCATCATGTGTGTGACTGCTGGGAATTGAACTCAGGACCTCTGCTGGCCCCGCTCGCTCTGGCGTAATTCACTG
This sequence comes from Hylomyscus alleni, assembly GCA_019843855.1. NCBI lineage: Eukaryota > Metazoa > Chordata > Mammalia > Rodentia > Muridae > Hylomyscus > Hylomyscus alleni. The sequence continues at coordinate 5,632 of JADRCC010572655.1, read as the reverse complement.
TAGCTGTCTTCAGACGCACCAGAAGAGGGAGTCAGATCTCATTACAGGTGGTTGAACACCATGTGGTTGCTGGGATCTGAACTCAGGACCTTCAGAAGAGCAGTCAGTGCTCTTACCCACTGAGCCATCTTGCCAGCTCCCATGACCTTTTTCTGTTTTTTTTTGTTTGTTTGGTTTTTGGTTTTTCGAGACAGGGTTTCTCTGTGTAGTCCTGGCTGTCCTGGAGCTCACTCTGTAGACCAGGCTGGCCTGGAACTCAGAAATCTGCCTGCCTCTGCCTCCCAAGTGCTGGGATTAAAGGCGTACGCCACCACACCCAGCTCCCAGGACTTTTTTCTAATAGCATGAAGTACTGTTTCCAACATTAGCTCGTCACAGATACAGATGCGTGCATCAATACCATGAAGCAGGCACTGCGGACATCCTTGTTGTATCATTGAGTAAATCAAGGCATGAGAGAGGGAGGGAATGTGTCAAAGGCCATACATCCAGAATTCGCCTCTGAGCTGGATATCCTAAAGCAGGGTTTCTCAACTGTAGGCTGTAATAGGTTGTGCATTATCGGGTACTCTGTATATTGCGGATACTTATACTACAACTTATAACAGTAAATGAAGTAGCAATGAAAATAATATTATGGTTGGGTGTCACCACAGCATGAGGAATTGTATTAAAGGGTTGCAGCATTAGAGAGGTTGAGAATCACTGCCCTCAAGCCTGCTGCTTGGGTACCACACCTTTCCCAAGTATCAACCTAGCTTGGGGATAGAGACATCTCCTCAGGTCATCTCTTCACTACCAGAAGGAGCCAGGGACCCTCATTCAAGGCTGACTCCCTCTGAGAGGAATTTGTCCCTGATACACATAGCAACTGGGAAGTACCTGGCTGGACGGCTGAAGAGGCCACAGTTGTACATTCTGTGGAAAGTGGTGCCCGCTGGTGGAAAGAGAATGGGATAAATTGTCTCATTCGCTGAAAGCTTCACTGGCTCAGGCACTGTGGGCAGGTGGTAATACCAGAGTCGGGGACTCTTGTTTCCAGCCCAGACACTTATCAAACATGTGGCCTGAGGAATGCCATGTCTTTTCTTGGGATTTGGTTTCAATGTGTTTGAGACTGCCTGGCATAGCCCGGGACAACCTGCAACTTCTGAGCCCTTTGCCTCCACCTCTGGAGTGTGGAGTGCTGACTTCAGTATATGAAGGACTGGGGACTAAGCCCAGCATGCTAGGCAAGCATTCTACCAGTTGAGCTATGTTCCTAATCCCTTCATTTTTGGGAACTGGGAAATGAGGGGGCTGCTGGGCCTCATGTTCTCTGAGTCCCACAGTTCTTCAAATGAAGAGCCTATGGAAGCAGATGCCACCCTGGGGCATTAAAAACAGATTCCCACTCTGTGGAGAAGGGAGTTTTGCTGTATCCCTTCTCAGGCTAACTGTGGTATTTTTATTCCCCCTCAAAATAACCTTTGAAAGGATACCTGCAAAAGGCAGTGCTGGCCCTTTTGTGGAGAGAGGATGCCCTGCAGGGTTATCACCACTGGCATTTGAGAAGGGACTTGCTGTGAGCTTGCCTACAACAGATTTAAGGCAGGCTCCTGGTAAGAGTAAATGCCAAGAGAAGACCAAGAGCACTTGTCTGATCAAGAACATCGTGCACCCTGGGACTCCACGCCTCCGGAGCCCCTTGCCCTGGCAATGGTGACTCATTAGACAGCTTCTTCTGGCTTTTGGATGGTCGCTGATGTGGCTCATCAAGTGACCTTCACAGCTTGTCTTGGATGCTTTGTCCAAGAACCAAGGAGGAAGCTGACTTTTTCAAAATATATTTTATCTTTAACTGATGCGTAGTCACTGTTATGTATTTATGAGATACAGCGTGACATTCAGAGCATACAGATCCGCAGTGAGGCCTGACATATCCATGACCTCAGTCATTTATGCATTGAGGACATTCAAAATCCTCCCTATTGTTACTCTGAAACAATGCATTGCTGTCAGCCACAGCTATCCTGCCGTGTTATAGAGTGCTAGAAGTTATTCCTTTTATTCATCGTCACCTTTCCTACTGTACCTCTGCATGTGACCACTGAGTTCTTTTCTTTGAAATTAACTTTTTAGTTCCCACAAAGATGGAAACATATATGTACATCTCTCTGAGGGCCATGATAGCCAGGCATTAAAAGGCAAGGGCCTGAAGGTATGTGGTGTGTGTGTGTGTGTGTGTGTGTGTGTGTGTGTGTGTGTGTATGTATTATGTAAAATCCAAATCTAGGGCTCTCAGGGTGAAGCATTTACCATGTAGTTGTGAGGGCTGGGTTTAGATCTCTAGCATCCATGTAAATGCTACAAACATGGCCTGCATGTAATTCCAGCACTCAGGATGCTGAGGTCAGATTCTTATCACAAGCTGGCTAGCTTCGGTCAGTGAAGTCAGTGAGTTCTAGGTTCAAGTAAGAGACTGTGCTTCGATAGATGAGATGGATAGTGATTGAAGAAGTCATTTGATATCCACTATCATCTTCTGGCATCCCACATGAACATACACATATTCACATGCATCTGCACACACACACACACACACACACAAACACACACACAAATTCAGAGCTCATCCACCCACCCTCCATTCAGACATGTTCAGACTCATGTACAGACGATAGTGAGATATTCTCATAATGCTGAGGAGACCAGGAAGGGATTTGGGATAAACAGAGTCAGGAGTCCTCAAAGAAAAGGCAGTCTGGGTCCCATCTGGCCCAAGAACACTAGCCAGCTTCCATTCCTCACGTCAGTTTCAGGTGACTGGCTGGCAAGCAGCTGCTGGTATGTCTGTGCTGAGAACTCCAAGGCTGAGTGTGAGCCCAGTCAGGAGGAGAGCTGTGCTGAAATTCCTAGAATACTGTGACAAACTGGCACAAACATGGAGGCTCAAAAGTGACAGGTTGCCTTCTCACACAGTTCTGTAGACAGGAAGCCTGAAATCGGCATGTCAGTAGGACTGCTCCTCCCCCGCCAGCTTCTCACAGTCATTGGCTCATGGATCCATTGTTGCCACTCCTGCCTCTGCCTGTACCTGGCCTCCTCTTGTGTGTCTTCATAGGTTCAAACCTTCTCCTTTCTCTTAGAAAGACTCCAGTCAATAGATGTGATCAAGGATGACTTCATCTTGAGATCCTTAACTAATTACCACCCAACACGAAGACTCGGTTTCTAAAGAAGACGTGCTCTAAAGTTCATGCTGAGGAACTCCGAATGTTTGAATGGTTCAAGGGATAGAGTGGTTGAGGAATCTGGACAAGGGTGCGGGTATTCGAAATGTTGGTACTCATGTTTTCCCCCTGATGTGTTCCAGGCTTTAGAGATGAAGGAACTGGGATCCAGACAATAAAAGAATCTTGCCCAGAAACATAACTGAGAGGAAATGCAGGAAATGAGAAAGAAGGGACTAGAAAGGTTAGGGGAGGAGTTACAGGGGAGAAATGGAATAGGAAAAGGTGAGGATGAGTTTGCAGTTTGCCGTGGAGCCGAGAAGGGCATCTCTACATTTGAAACCACT
>JADRCC010572654.1:0-12640 GCA_019843855.1 Hylomyscus alleni | reverse complement strand
CACTCACTGTGAAGTCCAGTTCTCAGTCTGTGCTCCCTGCACTGGGAACCTCTAGAAATGGAGATCCCAATGCTACCAAGAAGGCACTTGCTCAGAGAGACACAGGAAGCTGTGCACAGCAGTGTCCTCTCCACATCTGCTGGAACACAGCGAGCAGGACCCGGTGATTTGCTGCTGACGAACCCTGGCAGTGAACTCTTTTTTTTTTTTTTTTTTTTTTTTTTTTTTTTTTTCTGTTTTCTGAGACAGAGTTTCTCTGTATAGCCCTGGCTGTCTTGGAGCTCACTGTGTAGACCAGGCTGGCCTCGAACTCAGAAATCCACCTGCCTCTGCCTCCCAAGTGCTAGGATTAAAGGCATGCGCCACCACTGCCCGGCTGGCAATGAACTCTTGACAAACAGCAACGCTGAGAGCCACAGCGCCTTCCTGGCCCTCAGCCCTGCCACCACCAAGTGTTCAGCACACCACAGCACACAGAGGTTCACACTCCTTCTATGCTGAACTCCGAAGAGTCTGCCCCAAAATGTTCCCTCTTCTCCGGTGACACTGACCACAAATGCAAGGCTCTGTGTCCCTGTCTTAGGAGTCAGGAGTCATTGGACCTCAGCTACCTCCTCTACAAAGTGGAACTGGTGTCATCCACAAGACACAAAGCGCTACTTGCAGTGAGTGTGTACCCACATGCACGCGCACACATGCACACGCACACACACACACACACACACACACACACACACACACACACACACCCTGTAATCTCTGCCCTTGGGAAGCTGAGGCAGAATCTCAGGTTTGAAGTCATCCAGAGACTCTCACCAAAAGCCTGTCTCAAATACCAAGCAAAAATTGTAAATTGTTAGATGGAGATAATGTTAAAAAGCCTTCAAAACCTTTGTATTTATATCCAGAGAGTGACACTGTTCTGGGTTTTGGTCACAGACCCTTCTTTTCTGCTTTGGGCAGCAGTCAGTGCATACTCACGACTAGTCAAAGTGTGGAAATAAGTGATCTATGAGTGTCTAGCCATAGCCCTGAAGGAGACAATGTATCCACCTTACCCCCCACCCCTGCCACCAGGTTCAGGCAACACCAAGGTGAGACAATGTATCCACCTCCTGTGAGGTTCAGGAAACACCATGGAAGGGGGGGTAGGAAGAATGTGAGAGCTGGTGGATCAGAAAGTGCCATAGAGTGCTACCTTCCTAACACATCATGCACATTGCAACAATGAACTCCCATCATCTAGACACGGCATGGCTACTGCAATCATGCATTCACAGCAGCCCAAGTTGCCAGCACAAGATTAAGCCAATCAACATCCCAGCATGGATGTAGCTGGTACTCACATGGCTCCATCCCTAGCTGAGGAACTGTTGGTAGTTGGTGGTTACTGGGAAGGGGAAGCTGTTTTTCTAAAGGGTGTGGCCAGTTCGTCCCACACCTATAAACCTAACAGTAGGTAAGAATTTATATGTAGAAATACATTGTAGACATTAAACAGTATTCCTTATTCTGATAGGATAAACAAACTTGTTATCATCCAGACCCTGGAACATCACTTAGACACCAAGGCTGACAAATGGGGCAGGCAGCAAATGGATTTCCAGACAATCCAGTCCCAAGCCCCAGCTACACAACTCTGCTGTTTCTAGGGACAACAACTACAAAGGCATAGAAATGAATGGAAGCATAACCATACTGCAATAAAACTTTATCTATAAATACACTTACACTTACACTCTAAGCATTGACCGTGAGTCACAGTGGGCACACCTGAATTTGAACTCTACTATGTGACTTACATCTGTCTTCCACTGGCTACCGTTTGTTAAGTGAAGAAATCTACAGCTAACTTTCATATAGGTCACATGAAAGCTGACAATGACCTCTAAAAACCCATTCCTGTGTGTATCTCTGTGTGTAGAGATTTCTGTGTGGGATTGTGTGGTTACACATGAAAATGGGGTACACGTAGGTTGTTTACGTCCTTCCTTCCTTCCCTTCATGTGGTTCTGGGGTTGACCCACACAACCTGCTCACCTGCTCTTCTGATAATCTATACCCCCCAGCTTCTTTGACCTTTAATTTTATGTCAGAATCTTAGCATATCACCCTAGTTGAACTCCCTCTAACCTATCCAGTATAATCTTGCTGTCTTAGTCCCCCAAGTAGGTGAGCTACCGTCCTGTGCCACCAAGCCTGGCTACACCAAGTTTAGGAGCTTCTAATCAAGAAAGAATGAGATCTGTACAAACAACAAGGAAAGGCAGGGTTAAGCATGTATACAATCATAATTTTGCAGTTAGTTAAATTTTAAATGCACATGTTTATGTAAAAATAAACTAAGTGGTATTTAAAATCCAGTTCCTGGCTCCATGACATTTTTGAAAACAGAGAAAGAGAGAACGCTTGGGGGCTCAGAGCAGAGAGCCAGCTGGAACTGCTTTCTCTGGCTCAAATGGCCACTCTGTCTAACCAAACCATCCAACTCGGTGTTCTGTGCACAGCTCCACCCATCAGCCCCGTCTCCATGAATTCTGCATTCTGCATTCTGAGTTCTGCAGTTCATTATCCACTTACTGCATGCATTTCTTTGCCCCAGGCAGGCTCTGCCCTATGGCTAGAAGCCTGACTTTGAACAAAAGACCATATCTCTGTTCCTCTATGTCCAAGAGGCAGTTGCAAGCCCAGCTTTGGCCACGCCACAGTCTGTTTCCACATTGACACTGCTTTGTCTACAAAGGAGGGCATGTTCCCTTCTGAACGGCATTCTCCTTCCTGAGAGCCAAGGTCTCTTAAGCATCCTTTTAAACTTAGTGCCTTTCAGGATACCAGGCACATAGTAGGCACTTACTACAGAGTAAGTAGATCTTAAATGCTTCATGAATGAACTGATCAAGTGTGAACTCTTCCATCATCTGAAGAGAACTATTCTATCATCTGCACACTGAGCTCCAGGCCAGTGAAGAAATCCCGTCTCAAACAAAGTAATAACAAAACCAACCAAGATAAATAGTGCCTAAGGAAAGGTATTCAAGATTGACAGCTGGTCTGCACCCATAGGCTCACACACATGCTGCCCAGACACGTGAATATATATGCCCATGAAGGTATACACATATGCTCAGAGAAGAAAGAAGGTGGAAGAAAGGAAAAAAGGAATCTGTGAGTGTCTAGTCCCCACCCCCACCCCCAGGTTCAGGAAACACCAAGGTAAGATAATGTATCCACCTTGGAAGAGGAAGAAGAAGAGGAAGAAGAAGAGGAGGAGGAGGAAGAAGAAGAGGAGGAAGAAGAGGAGGAAGAGGAGGAAGAAGAAGAGGAAGAAGAGGAGGAAGAGGAGGAAGAAGAAGAGGAAGAAGAGGAGGAGGAGAGGGAAGAAAGAGAAAAGAAGGAGGAGGGGGAGAGAAAGGAAGGGAGAGAGAGAAGGGAGGAAGGAGGGAAGGAGGAGGGAGAGAGGGAGTGGGGAAGGAGAGAGGAAGGAAGGGAGGAAGGAAGGAAGGAGAGAGGAAAGGGAAGGGAGGGAGAGAGGGAGGGAGAGAAGGAGGGAGAGAAGGAGGCAAGGACGGAGGGAGACTGGCTGATTTCTTTCCTGCTAAGAAAAATCCCGCAAAGGACACAGGACACGGTGAGCAGGAAGCTGGGTGAGACAAAACCCCCATTGTGGCTTACAGCTTTGACAAGCAAACTGCTTGCAAAATCCACCATTCAGGCCAAACTGCCAAGTGTAGCTCCGCGCTGTGCGCCAGATGCACGCCAATGGTTATTTTCATGGGAAATGAAAGTGATTCACATCAAGTTATTCAGAGCCATATGAGTCCTCAACTGCACTCCTAAAACAAAGCCATTGCTCCCTTCGTTTTGGTAACCATATGCTTCCTTACTGAAGACACTCCCCACCTGCCCTCCGTAGGAGACATCATTAGCGACTGGGCATCCCATGCCTTTTAAAGCAGACCTGCTTGGAGCCTGAACCTTGTGTGGACATTGTGGGGTCAGGGGTGGGCGCTTAGTGAGTTTGGTGTCTGGCTTTTTCTGTCATTGTCGGTTTTGGGTTTGTTTTGTTTTCTGTTTCTAATGCAATATTTTGTCCATCCTATACACCTTTGACCCTTGTGCCCACACAGACAAGTGCAGCTGTGACCCTGACAATCAGAGGTTTGTGGGTGTGCACCAGTCTCCTTTCCAAGAGTACACTTCTAATGTTTATGTGTATATGAGGGCCGGAAGGATGGCTTGGTGGTTAAAAGCAGGGCCCGCCCTTGGAGAGGACCCAAATTCAGTTCTCAGGTGGCTCACAGCTGCCTAGAGCTCCTTCTTCTAGGAATCTAATGCCCTCCACTGGCCTCTGAGGAGAGCCTGCGCACATGCGCACACACAACACAAACACATACAGAGAGAGAGAGAGAGAGAGAGAGAGAGAGAGAGAGAGAGAGAGAGAGAGAAAGAATGAGAGGGAGAGGGAGAGGGAGAGGGAGGGAAGGACAGGGAGAGCATGCAGTGCATGTACACACACCCCACACTTTAAAAATAAGATAAAATCTTAATAGTAAATGCATAAAGCAGAAATCCTAGTGCTAGGGAGGCAGAGACCAGTGGATCAGGAGGCTGCCAATCAGCTAGCCCACCTAATCAGTGAGCTAGTGAAGAGACTGTTTCAGAAAACAAGATGATAGCTCTGAGGAATGTCACCCAACCTTGGCCCCTGGCCTTTCCATGCACGCACACAGTCCCACTGACCCTCTCTTCCATCCTGGGAGCACACGCGGTAGAAGCAGATCTCCAAACACATCCTAGTAAAACAGAGGTAACTCATAAAGGAGAGGTAACTCATTTTCATATCTTCAGTCTGGGGCTAAGCTCAGCACGGAGTGGTGGACTGGCCACAGAGTTGCCAGCAGCAGATGGAGACGCTGCAGTTGTTTGCTGCTTGGTTGTGTTTGGCTATGCAAAGCAGATATAAGAGGGCTTATCCGTGGAGTCCCTGTTAGGAGCCCGTCCCTGCTTCTGCCACACAACTGAGACCTCTACGTCAGATGAAATCATGCTCTTTCTAACCTTTGACAAAGTACCACCTCCATCAAAGAACCAAGTCACACAGCCCATCAGCCAAATTCCCTGTGTGGCCTGTTTCTGTCCAGCACCCCTAGAGCTGCGAGCAGAATATCTGTTCCCTGGCCCAGCTCCCACCAGTTTGTGTAAGAAAAAAGAGTCTCTAGAATAGAGAATGTTTGTGGAAATTCCTGCCAGTGAATTACATAGAGCAGGTCACGTGACCTACACAACTGTGCACAGCGGATACCCTGTTATCCACATGTGAGATTGGAGGAACCAAAACCAGGCCAATCACATAAGGTAGAAATGGCAATCTGTTTAAGATGTACTGGCCCATCAGATGCTCAGCCCCTTGGAGGAGAACTTATCTTTAGGTCCTGGTTTCTTAACCTTGGTGCCAACTCTTGGACCAGGCTCTTCCTGCCCGGGGCATTGTAGGATGTTAATAGTGTCCCAGGACCTTCTCTCCCCTGGTTGCACTTTCAATCACAAATGTTGACAACTGATGTTGGCTCCAGTTATTCTGAATTGTCCCCTAATGAATAAAACAACTACTCAAAGAAAACCCATAGCTTAGAGTAACTACACGTTACAGTCTGCCTACCTCTATCTTAGTTACATACATGGTATTGAAGAGGGAGCACTTTCCATTGGAGCAGATGTTGTGCACACACAAAGCATAGGGCTCCAGGCTAGATTTGATGCTCAGTTGCTGCCATCTTGAAAATCCTAATACCTCATTCCCAAGGTTCTTCATTTTTGTTTTGAGCCTATTTAACACGTGGCCAACTTTATTCTTCTATTTTGCATATGTGCATGCATGTTCTCATGTGTGGCCATGTATGTATGTGCATTTGCATGTGGAAGCCCACAGTTGACACCAAGTGGCTTGCTTCCTTGACCACCTTAGAAATTGAGGCAGAGTCTTTCAGAGAACACAGAGCTTGACAATTCTGTAGTCAAACATCCTCCTTGGATCCTCTTCTCTATGTCCTGTTCACTGAGATCACGCACAGGCAGGCCGCCATGCCCGTCTGGCTTTCACACAGGTTCTAGCCATCTGAAGTATAGTCCTCTTGTTCATGTGGTTCTTTACCATTTGGGCCACCTTCTCAGGCTAGCCTGCCTCTTTTAAAATATATTTTAAACATTTATTTCTTTTATATGTGTGAATGTTTTGTTTGCACGTATACGTACACCACATGTGTCTCTGATGCCTGTGGAGGTCAGAAGAGGGCATCAGATCCCTAAAATATAGGTGGTTGTTAACCACCATGTGAGTTCTGGGAATTGAACTTAAGTCCTCTGGAAGAGCAAGTGATCTTAAGCATTGAACTATCTCTCTACTTGATAGTCTCTTTCCTTGATAGTCAACTCTCAAAAGTATTTCCACTTACAAAACAATCTCTGCAGTCAGCATTTTTATCAGACCTAACAAAGCCCTTAGAAACTTATCACACAGTGTTTCCATGAGTTAAAGCTACAAAAGTCCCATTTTCTCTCCCAAAGAAGAGTGCCCAGCTGACTGCAGTCCTTGATCAAACTATTGTTCACACACAGACATACACATACACACACACACACACACACACATACACACACACACACAAATGAATTGTTCCCCCTAAACAAAGGGTTGTAATTTTGAATGAGGGGTCATGCATGTTGCTTATGAGAGCAAATATCCAGGTTATGGAAGCAATAATAAATAACAGGAATGGGGAAAAGCTGAAGACCATTCACCATTTCAATGACATCTAAAGACACTGTCAAGTCTCTCAGTTAGATGGACCCAGTATTCATCAGATGCTCTTATTTTGTAAAATGTAGCAATCTGTTTCTTGTGGATTTAACTAGTATAAACACTAGAAACAATTATAATAATAAAAAACCATTATTAACTCAGCTAATAGCTGGCAAATCAAGCAAAAGCTGGCTCGTATATGTCAGTTCACACTGCATAGCCTTCAGCCATCTTAACCTGGTCCCTAATCTGTCACGAGACATCAATCAATGTTTACTCCATTCTTGTACTGAAGCGAGAAGATAGCATTTCACCTTCCAGGATGGTGACATAGTGGAGCAGAACTTGCATTTCATGCTTGGACAGATTGGTAAGTACTTGGCTAGAAACCCATTAAGTGGCCAATTTCCAGTTCTGCAGACGCCCTGAACTGGATCACCCCAGAATGTTGAAACCTTAATATCCGATGACAACCATCATAGCTCTAACTCCAAAGGCAGCATCCACGGTATCCTGGCAATCAGCGCCTGGCCATGGCCAAAGATATGCAAGACAAAGCCTTTGCCCACCAGAGTGTCCATAAGCTAGAAGAACCTCTTCTGAATGACATCCCTAAAGTGATGCCTTTGGTGTCTCCAAAATGATGGATTCTGATTAGCTTCTTCAGAGCCTCAGATTTAACTAATGGGTGCTTGAGTTGTGTGCATTTGCCTTTGGTAAATTCTTAACAGGGGAAACACAGGTTGGGGAGGAGGGATTATTAAATAAGTACATTTGTATTTAAAGCCCAAGAACTATGGTTCAGAGCAGGAGTCAGGTCAGGGATCTGTTTGTAGGATGCAAGAGAAACTCCAGTATCCTAAGGAGAGATTCTACATGTTCCATGTTAAAGGGGACAACTAGTCGGTGCAGCAGGTAAAGGGGCTTGCCGCAAAACCTGCTGACCAGAGTCTGTTCCTTGGGATCCATTCTGTAAGGGGGAAAAAAAAAAAACAACTCCTGGAACTTGACCTCCACAGGAATGCTGTGGCAAGTGCATTCCCCAAACACGATAAATTAATTAATTTAATTTAGGAAAAAAGTGAAAGGGGAGATGAGGGGCTATACAGAGAGATAGCAGCAAGAGAGTCGATTTACAGCTCTTGAAACCTGAGATATTGATGATCTGGCCCTTTAGAGAGGTTTGCAAAGTAACCTTTATTGTTGGTGTCTCACAATAAATTAAGAACTGCAAGGAGTTGATTGGATTAATCTTTACTGTGTCCTCACCACCATTGACATCCTGAGTTTGGCAGTGACTGAGATTAGAAAAGCTATACTACTGGCCATTGTCTAGGTGGTCTACCCAATGCACCCACAGGCCTCTGCTCTCAAGAGAACAAGCTCAAAGTGCAAGGGTTGAGGATACACCCTGGGGCTTGTCCTATCATCCCCGAGGTTCCAAGATGGCACCTGCTCTCAGAGCACTCCTCAAGCGCTGAGAGTCAGTTTTGAGTCTACAAAGTTACACTGGCAACAGTGTTTCTTTTGCTAGAGAAGTGTAGCCATGAGCTAGACAGGGACACAGGATGGGCACATACATCGGTGAAACATGGGAACCTCCAATTAAGGCACACCACTGTGTGTGTTCCTTAGGATGTTATAGAGACTGAAAAGGAAGAGCTCCCACAAAGCTGACTTTACCTCCAAGAGTCACAGCAAATTTAAGTAAGGACCATAAATCTCATTAGCAGCTAGCATACCTGAAATAGCAAACTGCTCTCTCTTAAATGTTTAATCTTTTTCAAATTCACTGATTTTTTTTTTATTTTTATGTATATGAGTACACATGTGTATATGTGCACTGTGTGTGCAGTATCCACAGAGGCCAGAAGAGGGCAGAGGATCCCCTGGAACTAGAGTTTTAGAAGGTTGTGAGCTACCCTGGGGCTGAGACCTGAGCCAAGGTCCTCCCCAGGAGCAGCAGAGTTCTCAACTACTCTGTAATCCCTTAAATGTTTATTTTTCAACATAAGATAATTCCATATATCTACTACTGATTTCTGAGGAATTCGTGAACTTGTGTGTCTTGATTTTGATATATTTTTTTTTAACTTTAGCAGAGTATGCACACAGCAGGGCCTCAGGAGTACTGTGGAAATTGTGGTCACTAAGTTTAAATCATGGCTCCGTCACTCCTGAGATGTATGTCCACACTTCAGCCCCCCTGAGGTCTAACAGTGGGTGATACCGCCCACATCTGTGGTCATGTTGAAGATCAAACGTTAATAGATGTCTAATCCTCAGAACTGTTCCTCACACACAGTCCATTCTCAATGCATGTCACAGACACTATCCTTCCCACCCACCATCAAGGCATGAAGCTAACATGGGCACCTCCTAAAACTCAGTTCAGGCATGACTTGCTCCAGGAAGATGCTCTCGGCCTTTGACACAGGACCATGCACCCCTGACAATTTCCCTCAGTCTTTCGTGAATAACATTTTCAATTGCCTTTCTGTTGATGTGATAAAAGAACTCTGACCTGAAGCAATCTGTGGAGAGGAAAGGAGTTATTTGGCTTGTACTTCCAGGTCATGGCCCAGAATTGAGGGATATCAAGGCAGAAACCAGAGAGGAGCTCTTCCTGCTGCCTCACTGCCTGATAACGCTTAGGAGCTTTTCTTCCACAGCCTGGGATCACCTGCTTTACATAGTTTACAATCCAGGCTCCTTCTCTAAGATGAGTTCTTCGAGGCAGTCTCACCATGTAGCTTAGGCTGGTTTCAAACTCACGAGGTAGCCCCACGCTGACCTCAGCTCCTGGCCCTCATTCACCAGCCTCCACAGTACTGGAGTCACACACACACAAGCCACCACATCCACGTATAGATGCAGAAAGACTTTGTTTTTAAGTTTTATAGTCTGTTCTTCTTAAGACATATCTATCACACTGCTCTGCAGGTAGCTGGCGGAAATTCTAAACAGTTTCTCGTATAATTAGTATGTCAGGATATAAAAAGATTTTAATTTGGGAAAGGAAAGGAGAAAGGTGATAATTGCTTTAGGCAGTGTGTTAAAGTTAACACAGTTAACCAGAATCCGTAAATAACAGAGGTAAATTCAATCTGGGAAGGGGAGGGCGAGGCAAGGCAGTAGCATGGCACAGAGCATGAGAAAGGCACTCTCACACACAGAGCACACACCTCAACATCTACTTCAGTGTCTGAAATACTGACCACGTTGATTACATGAGTTTATAAAACTGCCTCACCCCCCATCTTATATATATGCATATTGTGTGTATCAAAATGCTTTTACAATTATACCAAATATAAATTGACTAGGTTTCCAGAACTATGAAAGAAATCACTTGAGTTCTATAAATTCATTAAAAAAAAATTATTTTGGAAATTCCACTTGGCCATAAATCGATCCATTAAACAACAACCAAAAAAAAAAAAAAATCATGCAAAAGCATTTCCAATTTCAGGCTCAAGACTGTGTGTCATCAGGATTCAGCGTATGAGGGAGAAACCACCATAGGGACTTAATGCCGCCCTCAACTGAGTCCCCTCTGAGGTCCCTAAAAGGCTCTGCTAAGGGGCAGACCATGTCCACCCTGGGACTCAGGCCTCGAAGGAAATTCTGGAATGACAGGTCTTCTGGCATGAAGAGCGTCCCACGGGCTGCCACTCCTCATTCCAAAATTAGACCTTAGCAAAGGCCCAGTTCTCAGAGGTGACAGAAATAGCGAACTGCTGCAGGGAGGTCCCCAGTTGTCCCAGGAGCTCCCTGCTGCTTCCCCATCAAGGCAGCTGGCAGCCAAGTCACAAACAGTGACGCATTGGATTAAAAATCATGAGGATGGGAAAGAATTATACGGCCCACGGTGTCAGAATGCCTAAAAACATACTCCAAATTTAACCCCGTTTGTATGTGCACATCTCTAGTCGTGTGAATGTGCAGCCATGCATGCATGCGCATGACCGTGGAGGTTAGAAGACATTCTCCAACATTTTCTACCATTTTTTTTTTAAAGACTCCATCCTTTAACTGGCCTGGACCTGGCTAATTATGCGAGGCTGGCTGGCCAACAAGGCTTAGGGCTCCACCTGTCTGCCTCCCTGGCAGCGCAGATTCCAAGCTTGTGCCAACACACAGGTTTTGTGTTTTTTGAACATGGTTCTAGAGATGGACCTTGGGGCCTCAAGCTTGCAGATCTAACACTTTGTAGACAGGTCCCTCTCTCAGATCTCTTCTCATTTATTTATTTTTTTATATAGGTGAGCAGTTGTTTGGGGGAGGTGTTCTGATACTGAGAGAGATTTGGAAAGGAGTCAGACTCGAAAACACGGACCAGACGGGACTTTAGTGCTTCCAGATAGCACAGAGAAGCTACAAGAGTTGGAACTAGACAAAACTGCCCAGAATCCCTGGCTCCAATAACATGAAGCTTCCAGTGCCATAGGCAAATGATCTGCTTGGTTTGGACATCGCTTTTCTCACGTGTACAGCAGGAGACGGTGGTTTCATCCAAGGTCATTCAAGGTCAAAGCCATGAATGAAGTAGTCTTTTCCAGTATAGGGTCTAAGGAACCTTGTCGCTGTCTATCTAACATCACAATCTGTACGACATCATACAACCTAGTAGGTCCTCAGGAAACATTTATGCATGAAGACATGATTGAAAAGAATGGATGAATGAATTATTATAGTGCTTAGAGAAAATCCAGGTGCCGTCCCTGGCTTGTCTCGGGAGGCTAGATAAATGGCAGTAAGGAAGTCACTAATGAGCAGAGAACCAAGCAGGTCCTCACGGAATGTATGGGATTACTAGCACGCGGAGTGAGAATCATACAAGGAAGGGAGAGTCAAGTCATTTAAGACAAGAGTGGGAGGCAGATGCTAAGGAGGCCCTGCAGTTTCCTGTCTCTGAGGACCATACCCTTGTATGGTCAGTTTTCCATGACTATGGGTCGGGGATATGGGATAGAGTGTGTCAGGAAAATGGGGTAGTATTTTCACCATTGTCCCCAGTGGGATTGTGACATCAACCTTGCAAGAACACTCTATTGCCAAATTTGATGAGCAAATTTGATGAGCTACATTTTTAAAGACTCGGGTGACAAAGAGCTGTCATTGCTTCACTGGTAAGTAACTGAGGCTCCAAACTGTACACCTATAGGGGACAACATCCCCCAATAACCATGTGATCACGGGAGCCACCCCTTCCCCTTCTCACCTCCAAATGAGATCAGTGCCTAACTGACAGCATACAACGCTTTGAGGAGAAACAGAGGCAGAGGGATCCCACTAGGCTAAGCCCAAAGCCCAGTCCCACTCAAATGGAGATGGTGCGTGTGTGCCGCCCAGCACTCCCAGTGAACAGGGTGCGTGCTGCTCGGTGGCTCCCGAGAGCTACTCTCTGGCCATGCAGCAATAGAAACTATTCACTTACTAATCCAGATGAGATGGCACCTGACCACAGTGTGGACAGGAGGTCTCCTGGCTGAGTGTGGTGACTTAGAAAGCAGGGGCCCCTTCAGAAGACAGAGGGGCCCAAGTCTGTCTGCAGAGGGCGGGCTTGACTGGGCATTTCCAGGGTTTGCCACATTGTGCAGTATGGTCAGTGTGGCCTGACCCTTCCACCGTTCCTCATGATCCAGACAGTGGCATGTAAGCCTACCTTAATAACTGTTCCTACCATCCAACACACAGCCTCGTCTTGATGGACTCTGGGATTCAGGGCCACTGAGGTGATCCATCCCAGGCTAGAGGCTCTGACTAGAGTGGTCCCCCGCTGGCTCCATGGTGGATGCAGTTGCTGGGGCTTTACAGCAGCAACAGGTGTTCAGAGAG
>JADRCC010572652.1:0-15109 GCA_019843855.1 Hylomyscus alleni | reverse complement strand
AAAAAAAAAAATGAATTTTCTTTTTGTCTAACATTATTTCTATAATGTAAAATAAATGTGAAATAAACAGAAAGTAGTAAGTCTTACCGGAATGTAAGAAATACACATTAAAATGACATATGACATAGCCACACTTATTAAGTCAGTATCTTAATATCAAACAGCAAATTTCATAAATTCAAAAGCCATGATTACTTTTGCATCCATCTAGTTCCTCTTCGTCCCTCTGTCCTTCCCTCTGTTGTGAACGGGGCGGAACTTGCAGTTGTATACACGCTTCTGTAGCTCAAAGGTGAAGTCTGAGCTGAGAGCTGCTGATCTACATATCCGACAGTATTTAAAGCCACACCAAGCTCCTTGGAAATTGTAATGAGAGTTGACTTGAGATCTTAGAACCAGAAAGATTAAGAACCAGGTGAAGGCTAACAAAAGAAATCTTGGAGCAATAACTGTTAGCATCAGGACGAAAGCCTGTGGCGATGCATGGGCGGGTCCACAAGCCTGTTGCCAGGGCAACAGCCACCATATTCCCAGAATCCATTGGTCTCAGCGCCCACCTTTACCTGCGATGGCTACGTCACAACCCATATATATTTGGGAACACTTCCTCCATCTCTCTCTCTCACCCTCTTCTCTTTCCGCGCCACTTCCCTCTCCCCATCTCTCTATTAAACCTCTTATACGTGCATCTGTCTAGGCTAGTGTGTGTTTCCTGACCCGAACGCCACCGTTCCCATCAATAACCAGTAAGATGAGAGAATTCTGGGAACTGTAGAACTGAAGAGATTAGGCAGTCTTTAAGGGAGGAGGGAAGCAGCAACCTGGTTGAAGTCTGGCAAGAAGTAGAATAAGAAGTAGACAGGAGCAGGTGCTAGTTTGAGGAGCATAGAAATAGACTTTTGACCATCATAGGAAGCATGGTGGGTGGCAAGACTAATGTATATTGGGATCCTATTAGAATAGGTTTAAGAGTAAATGGGGATACATTGGCAGTTGTATAAGCATCCCTTTAAAGATGTTTGGGAAAAGGAAGACTGTCCAAAGATAGGCTTCCGAGAGGCTCTTTTCATATGATGAGAATGTTTCTCTAGGGAGGTGGCAACTGAAGGGGCAATGTCCTTGAGAAGGTGAGAGAGAATTTTCTTCAGGGGACAAGTGAAGGGGCTGGCACGATATGAAGCAGGGAAGTGTTATAACATGAAGGAATGCAGATTTAGATATGGGAATTATGTATCTCGCTAGCTTATAGTATTTCCTACCCTGAAAGAATGGGAAAGATAATCACATTAGGCTAGGATTAGAAGAGGGAGCATGGACATTTTGAAAGAAAGTAGAGGGTATAAAACGATGATCCAGGCACTGGGAAAGGGCCTACAAAGAAAATAGCCCACACTTGTTGGTCTTTCTTGAGTACAGGCTCTATAGGACATCCATTTGTTTTCTTTTGCATTGTCTGCACAGTGCAGGAATGGGACTAGAAAAATAGAATCTCAAGAAATGCCCACCGAGTGAGCAAGATCTGTTGTGAACTCTCCAGCAGTATTCAGCTGCTCAGGAACAGACACTGGAGAGGAAGATAGCATTTTAGTTGGTGGATGTTTTCTCAGGCAAGACTGACTGGCAGTGAGACTCCAGGGAGCGAAGTGTATTTGCAAGGGAGTAATTACAAAGGGCTCTCTCATCAGGACTGAAACAACAAAGTGGAAGGGTAATGGATAATCAGCTAATGGAGAGGGAGAAGATGGCTTGTGGTCAGAGAGCCTGGAAGCAGATTTGAATTGGGGTTTGAGAAAGGGAGCAGGTAGTGGTGGTAGTAAGGGTCAAGGCAGAATGAGGTGGCAGAACCAATCATGTCTAAGAGGTCAAAGAGCTGACAGGCCTTTCTCTTTACGTCATTGGGTTTATCATGCTTGGCTACACTGTGGGAAAAGCATGTGGATTTTGTGATAAAGTCCTCAAGGTCCAAATGCAAATCTCCCTTAGCTGCCGTTCCCAGCAAACTCACGAAACTGAGCCACGCGTGCTTGGCTTGGGGATGAGGAAGTTTCCACGGTTCTTTGAAGAGCCAGAGTGCACTATGTAGTCATTTACTCAATATGTGCATATAATTTGCAACATAGAGTGTCTAGAGGGAAAGCCTATTGGGGCAGAAATATAAATTTAGTCACAACTAAATAGTGGCTTGTGAACTACATTGTTGAAAATGTAATAGGGTTGCACTTGCCAAATATGGTACAGTTTGCATTCCTTGCTGTCAGGTGGACTGTCACAGCTGTTAACAATGTCTTGGTTTTTTTACTTTGAAATGGTGTAAGGGAAGGGGGTGACAGGGAAGACACTAGAGAACTTGCTGGTTCAAGAAAAGAGGGCATGGGGTAGCACTACATATAGTTCTGGTCCTTAAGAAGCTGAGGAAGAATTGTGGGTTTGAGTGAGGTCATCCTGGACTACACTATGAGTTTAAGGCAAGCCTGAGCTATATAGAGAAACCATGTCTGAGGAAAAAAAAAAAGGAGTCTATTCTTGTTTCTTTTGTTTTATTGTGAGAGTGCAAGATTCTTAGTACTACTAGACCATAAAGGAGCAATAACTCGAGTCTAATGGGCATCTGAGCAGAGGAGCCTGAAGCAGAATTCTGAATCAGGGACCCTAATGTCGTTTTTCTTGTGTGGCATCAGCAACAAGGCCTCTCTTAGATGGGCTTCTTGGGTAGAAGTGTAACTGTCAGTCAGTAATCTTTGGACCTGGAAATCGCAGAAATCCAAATGTCCAAACAGTTTATAATGCAGCTGATGCCCGAAAACCTTTATGATGATCACTTCCTTGAATTCTCTTCACACCTGAATGTTGTATGAGCTCTCAGAAGACCTGGGAGAGAGAGAGAAAAAAACCCTCTGAATCTATTGTGAAGAAAATCCTGATCGCTCAAGGAATTGACTTGGCTGAGATGGGAATCTGGAAATAGAGATTAAGTGGAAATAGTAATATTAGTTCACATTTCTTACACATTTAAGACCAGGAATTGAAAAGTTCAGACCTATTGTATTACTTGTGGACTAAGACAGATACTATAATTCCAGTCAGTGCAAAGGAGAGTAATTGGGAGACAACCTACATAATACGAATATCACTTTCTCATCTTGTTAGACAAGATATATAGAGTCTTATGGAATACATAGCCGCAAGGGAGACTATGAAAATGTATGTGTGAACTGAGTATCTGTAGGCTATGTCACAATGTGGAGGAGTTATTAATCGAAGAAAGAAGAGGAGGACATACTTTAGGAAAACCCAGTAAATCCCAGAACTTGATCCTACAGATGCCATCTGAGACTGGCTGAGTTCCTTTTAAAAGAGGCGTGGAGTGCATAGTGTCCTAGTCATTAACATCTACTCCTTTGAGGATAAGAGTGACTTTGGATGCTTTTCCATGGGTGGGCCCTCTAATTCCCTGGGCTGCTAAATTCCTCACTTCTTGAATGAGCTCACGTCTAGCACCAAGCTAATAGCTTCACTTTAGTGCTAAGTAGTGAAAACACATCAAGGGCTGCTCTTACATTTTCTGGTACTGGAGGTGCTTTACAGTAGCTTCAGGATAATGGATCTATTTTATTTATATTGTCAGTAGTCTTACAATCATGTAACTATCTTTTAATTATATCGGATGTATATAAAGTCTTGTTAGTTGACTTAAATTCGTGATCCAGCTTGATCTTCACGGACTTTCTATAAAGTAATTATTAAATACTGCATGTTCACGTTCTTTTGACATTCATCAGCATACTCTGATTTTCCCATTCCCCTGGGTCTAAAGTTAGGAATGTTCAGAATGAGCATTTACTCATCACATCCTGTTTCCTCTCTTTTTATTTCTCCTTCACTTGTAGGCTGTTCTGTAGGGCCAATGCTGGATTCCTCAGAACACACTGAACTTATTTTTTATGTTTTTTCCCCCAAATGCTTCTCTTGTTCTCCCTCCCCAGGGTTTTCTTGGTTCCCATCCTGGTGTATTTCAGTATGACTCTTTCTCTTTCTCTCTTTCTCTACAGTTTCCCCAAATCTCTGCCTCTTGTTTCCCATAACCATCTGTTTTTCTTTGATATTTTTCTCTATTTTCCTAATTACATTCCTGATTTCTACCTTCATCTCTCTATCTTCTGTTTTTCTCCTTGACAGTGGCTGAAGTTCTCGTTTCTCTGATTTCTTCAGGGCTTCGTGTATCCACACTGACCATTTCTCATCACCACGAGCAGCCCTTTCTTTTCTGACTGCAAACGCCTTAGAATGTTTGCCAGTGTTGTCACACTGCCTGCTCGCACTGTTGTCCACTTTCAGGATGGTGTCCGAGAGTTGCTGCTTAGCAAGCAGCCTCTTCATCAGTGGAACACCCTCTATGGATGCTTCTCTTCTAGCTCCTTTTTTGTTCATTAATTTAATTTATTCACTTTACATCCAGGTTGCAGCTCCCCCTCTCCTGCTAATCCCCCCCCCCCCACACATGGTCCCCCCTACCCACATCCCTTTTCCTTTAAGAAGGGAGAGGCCCCTCTGGGTATCATCTCACCCTGGCACATCAAGTCTTTGCAGGACTAGGCACATCCTCTCCCACTGAGGTCAGACAAGGCAACAGGATCCACAGGAAGGCAACAGAGTCAAAGACAATCCCCATTCCAATTGTTGGGGGAACCACAGGAAGATCAAGCTGCCCATTTGCTATTTATATGAGGGGGCCTTGGTCCAGTCCATGCTTGTTCTTTGGTTGGTGGTTCATTCTCTAGAAGTTCCCATGAGTCCAGGTTAGCTGACTTTCTTGGTCTTCTTGTGGAGTTCCTTTCCATTTCAGATCTCTCAATCCTCCTTCTAGCTCTTTCTCTATGCCTCTCCCATGAGAGAGAGAGGACACATTCTCCATGCTATCTCTGAACATGGTGTAGCTAGCTTTCTTTAAGTTGATAGAAACTGTGCCCCATTATGCTAATGAGTCAGAAATTTTAAAGAATTGGGACCTGTTCAGGGTCAAATAATAACTTCTGTGCTCTTGCCCAGTGCCTGAAGCTATTGAGGTCCTGGGAGTGATGTAGCTCAAGGAAGAGTTGACACTGAGTTTGACACCTCTGCAGACCTAACTCTGTTCTTCTGACACAGATAAGGTAAAATGGGGTTCTGACCTTTTCCTTCTTTCTTCTGTGGCCAGACGTGCAGAGCCTAGAGTTTATTTCACTGTGCACTCTGATGGTTTTGACACTGAAGGTCAGGTTTTACTCCTTGATAGAATCATAGAAAATGTTCACGAATTCATGAACAAAGGAAAACTACCTGTAAAAGAGATAAACCTTTTTGTGGGATAGCTGTGGACACGTTTTTGTTTTCTGGGAATAGTTGCTATAGTTTTAGTAACTTTGAGCTAGGACTCTGGGTGCCAACTGCTGCTCTTTTTTTCTTCCACACTATGCTACGTGCCAACTGTTGAACTGGACCGTCACAAATTATGCCACACAGGTCACTGAATTATCACAATATTTTCCTTCTGCCTACCTTCAAGATTTAGTAGTATTGAGCGAAGAGTGGATAAGCTGTAGGAGGCTTCTCTGAGACCATACACGGCACATGTATGTTAAAGTAATACATGGCACATGAATGTACACCACATGTGCTTTAAAATAATTATGTGTGGAGTTTACCTCACCCCTGTTGCCACTCTTTTACTTCTTGTACACTTTCTTAGTCTCAAAATCACCTGTGTCCCAGGGAATCTTTCCATTGGAATATAGAAAGAAATGGGATTTCTTTGAATTTTTTTTGGTGGGGATTAGGAGCTAGGACCTCTTGATAGCATTATTTTAATCAAAATAAGGAGTTTGGAACTAAAATGACACCCCACAAGAGAGTTCTATTCTCAACATTTGATTATGAAACTTTAAAGTATGCAGGAAAAAAAATCAAAGAATTGTATATCTATTTTCTAGACTTTATGATGAATACTTTCCTACATTTACTCTATGGATGCAAATACATCAAGCTTAGTTTCTTATTTTATGATGGATTTTAAGACTGGCAATGTTGCATTTTCATCTCAAACACATTCTTAGGGAGTATCAGTAATTGGCACTCAGTTTTGTTCATCTTTTTAATACAATTAATGAAATGTTCTGTCCTACGTGTGTACTCAGTAGGGTCAGGCATACATGTGCCTTTGTGATCCCACACCTGTTATATGCTAGGACACCTTACCTGCAGTCTTCCCCTATGGACTTCCCAGAAGTCTTTGCTTGTGCTGCGTCAGGAGCTGCCGTACCACTTTCTCCTGGTATTTCTAGTTCTTGGGTCATCTTAGTTCAGCTTTTATTGATCTCTTATTCTCTCAAGTGAGGTCTCTTCAAATGTCTAGTATTTGGACTGCATTCTTGACTATTCTGCTAAAGTTCTCTGGATTATATTGATTTTTTGTTTCATTTACTTGAACCCCAAGTTCTGTCTTCTCTGTGACAGTCAAGGAAGCCTCTGGTCTGGCTTCTAGCCTTAGCTTTTAGTTCTTTTCCTTGTTTTTCAAGCAAGCCATGTTTGAGGGTGAAAAAGAGCTTTGGATGGAAGGCAGATATTTGGGGTCTGCCCTTTTTGGTGTTTTCTCCTTACTTAGTTGGAGTGTCTTAGTTGGGATTTCTATTTCTGTGATGAAACACTGTGGCCAAAGCAAGGTGAGGAGGAGAGCAATGTTGGCTTACTCTTCCATATTGTCGTTTAGCATTGCAGGAAGTCAAGAAAGGAACTGAAACAGGGCAGGAACCCGGGAGGCAGGAGCTGATGCAGAGGCCATGGAGGGGTGCTGCTTACTGCCTTGCTCACCATGGCCTGCTCAGTCTGCTTTCTTAGAGAACCCCCAATCACCTACCCAGGGTGGCACCACCCACAATGGGCTGGTCCCTTCTCCATCAAACGCTAGTTAAGAAAATGCCCTACAGCTAGATTTTATAGAGAATTTCTCTCAGTTGAGGTTCCTTCCTTTCAGATTAATCTAGCTGTGTCAAGTTGGTGTAAAACTATCCAGCACAGGGAAATACCTTATCTTTCAGCTAGGAACTCTTTAGTTTTTTTTTTTTGTTTTTGTTTTTGTTTTTGTTTTTTTTTTTTGCATTTAGCTTCCCTATTTGTGATAAATGCTTTGGAGGAAAATCTGAGAAATAATAGTGTTTCTTTTCTCTAAATGTTGACTCCCTGCCAGCATTTCTTCCTTGAAGTTATTTGCTAACATGTCCAAATAGTTATTTTCCATATTTTGTCCAGAGTTTATGTCCTGCTGTTGGATTAGTCGGACAGGAGTTATGTGCCATTGTTACAAGAAAGATTGAAGCATCTCTTCTGTTCCAGTTCCCCAACTAGATGAAAAGAACTTCATGACACAAATGAGCGAAGCCTTGGAGGGACAATGGGTGCAGTGTTGAGAGAATATGTGAAGAGTGCCTCAGACCTTGCACACACCTCGCTGTATGCAAGGGCAGAGTAGCAGCGCTGCTGTTCTGTGCCCAGACACAGAGGGTCAGAGGTCTAACACAATGATGATGGGAAGAGCAGAAAATTGTTTCGTTTTTCCAATACCTATGGAAAGGGTCAGAGAAATCACCCGAGGAGGCCAAGCACCTGGGAAGCCTTTCACTGGCGTCTGGGGAGGGAGTACAAGCATGGTTACCATGGAGAATGTGACTGACCAGGGTTCAGAATCGTGTGTGTGCCTCTGCAGATGTCTGTATGGGAAGGTCCCAACTAGTGACCAGAAGGGACTGAGGTACCACAGTGGAAGTCAGGGTAGACAGACGAGGCAAGGATGGAAGGGACCATTTTATGTGTGACAGTGGGAAGACCACTGTGGGAGTTCGTTCTTCCTTTCTACCATATGGATCCTAAAGGTTAAATTCAGGTTGTCAGCATGCCTTATTTTTTTAAGGCTAACTGTTACAGCTTTGGCTTGTTATTGTTCTTAGACCTTAGTTCCAGCTCCAAGGATTAGGGTTAAGAAATAACAGTCTGATTTGATCGAGTTTACCTAGAACTTTCTGATTTAAGTTTTCCCCAAAAGATTGAACTGGAAAGTTAAAGACAAGAAGGAAAGCCATACTATAAGGTAGCTACTCAGATAGTAGCAAACTTGAAAGTGACTGAGAATGGCCTCTCCCTCACAATTAGTTTTGGATCTCACTTGTGTCCCTGGTAACACTAACTTGACAAGTGAAAAATAGGAAAAAAAAAGTAAAAAAAAGTAGGTAAAAGGAAGGGGAGGTAGGATATCTCTTCATTGTTGGAATTTGAAATACAAGGAAGGAAGGAGAAAGGCCCAGAGTTGCCTCTTCTTATAAAAGCATCATGGGAAAAAAACAGATACAGACTGGACAGCAGAGAGGGAGCTGGAGGGAGCAGGGTTTTGTTGAGACTCACTGAAAGAAGGTGCTCCTTCTCACAAGGCATTACTGTTTGGTAGCCGTGATGAAAAACCATGGCCAAGACTAACTCTTAAAGAATCCATTTAATTGGGAGCTTGCTTAGGGTTAGTCTTTGATCATGATGGTGAAACGGCATGGGTGTGATGGCAGGCAGGCAGGTAAGCAGGCATAGTGCTGGAGTAGTAGCTCAGAACTTGCATCCTGATATAGGTAGCAGTCAGAAAGACAGTCAGACTGGGCCTGTGTTGGCTTTTGAAACTTCAAACCCTATCCCTAGTGACATACTTCTTCCAACAAAGCCACCACTCCAAATCTTTCCTAAACACCATCTGGGAACCAAACATTTAAATATAGGAACGTGTGAGGACCATTCTCAATCAAGTCACAATATTT
Organism: Hylomyscus alleni; assembly: GCA_019843855.1. Taxonomy (NCBI): domain Eukaryota; kingdom Metazoa; phylum Chordata; class Mammalia; order Rodentia; family Muridae; genus Hylomyscus; species Hylomyscus alleni. The sequence goes on along the minus strand of JADRCC010572652.1, from coordinate 6,284 downwards.
TAATGTATTTGCTTATTATTTTAATTTTTTAAATTCCTTTTAATCTATTATGTTACATAATGTTTGGTTAAAAGAATAGAATCTGAGATGTATTTATGGCCTTGGATGGAGATGTGATTTTATGAACTACTAGAAGGATGAGAAGAATTCTATTTAATAGGAAGCTTTTGATGAAGAACAAAGAAATATCATTGTCTCCTCCCTTAAAGGTTTATCCAAATAAGCCTATCAATCATGTGCACAGCCAAACACGCTGCAGAAAATCCCATGTACCAGAATCTTTAAGAAATAGTATAAAGCTTGCTGAACATGGAGGTTGGCGTGGTGTCTCTCTGGACATTGTCTAACCTATAAGTTTATTTCTAAGATCACAAGGTCCATTTGAGATAGAAGCAATGTGAGTTTAAGCCAACACTATCTTTTTACAAGTTACTTTTTTTTGGAATATATGAAAATTATGAAAAGTATCACACACTCTCATTCTTGAAAGTGCTTCATACCATTCTAAAGTAAACTCTACTTTTCTTTGTAGGGGAAAATACGGACATGACCTGGAGGCCAGCCTTCCTGGCATACTACACTTCTAAATAAGAAGCATAGCTCGCCATGCTCCTGAGGTGAGAACACTGAATTCTGAAGTAGTGGGAGTAGCCTGTAGATGACCTTTTATGAGTCTGCACTCTTCATAGCTCCTTTAATGTGCTTCCTCCACTTAGAGACCCTGGTGGTGTGAACACTCACTGTCCAATTCAAGGTAATGTACTAACCAATCACAGTTAATAGGCTTCCACTATACAAGTGGTTGCTCACTGACAACAAAGCAGACACTGCTCCCTGAAACTGTCTCTGGAGTGATTCAACTCTATGCCTTTTACCAACCCACAGCCATTGCTGTCTGGGTAGGAGACTTTCTGTTGACTACGATATGTGTTCTACACTACACACTGCGTGTCTTGTTTGGATTCGATCTGCTATTTGAATTTAGTGTTCCCTGATGTAGGTTCTAGTTATTGTTAATAAAAGAATTTAGAAAGGGACTTGGAAGGAAGCTTGATGACAATTTCACCAGAGCAGAGGGATACAAACGGTCAACAGCCAAGAGAGTGATAAAGAAGAGGAAAGAAAGATAGCCATCCATTTTAGGTTAGAGTCCAAGGAAGAAGGAAGGCTCGACAACATGGGGTCTGCAAACAAACACATGGCAGACAGGCAGCTGGTAAATATCTGCAGTGGTGGGAGATGAAGAGGATAGAAAAGGCCCAGTGTCATGGAAAGCACACTCAAGTTTTGGTAAGACAAAGACAGAAACAACCAAAAGGAAAGGCTAAAGTTTCTGGTAACCCAGCTAAAAGGACAACAGCCTAGCAGGTGCTCGCTAAGTCACTGCATGGAGAAGTTTCTAGAAACAGTAAGTGTATTATCTCATTGAGGGGAGAATTATTCCTTAGCATGTCTTCAAGTGAATGAGATTTCCTTCTGGCACCCTTGGACTTGTAGGGAAGAACCACAGACACATTCAGCTTCTGGCTAAGGACACAAATGGAGCTGTTCCCCCCCCACTTGGACGATGGGTAGGCACAGTGGGATTAACTTAAAAATCACTTTTCAGGTTTATGTGTTGAGTGCTTTGAGTGTATGCATGTGCCTGCTGCCTTCAGAGTGTATGAACGGCCATATGGTTCTCTGGAACTGGAGTTAGGGATGTCTGTGGGTGCTGGGAACCTAATCCCACTCCTTTGCAAGAGCAACAAGTACTCTTAACTGATGAACCATCTCTATAGCCCTTTGTTGGATCAATGCCTAAAGGGAGATACAATGTTATGTAAGTTTCTAATCTTTGAAATATACAAGCATATCCACAGGAATTCATTAGGCTGGGAGGACCAAGGATTGATATTTAGTTTTCCAGTATTAGCAAGGAAGTTGGGTCAGGTGGGGACCAAAGTCAACTGTAAGGCAGGCGTCCATTTTTTTCTCTTTTTTTCTTTTATTGGATATTTTATTTATTCACATTTCAAATGTTATCCCCTTTCCTAGTTTCTTCTCTACAACCCCCCTATCTCCTCTTCCTGATTCTATGAGGGTGCTCCCCTACCTACCCACCCACTCCCACCTCCCTGCCCTGACATTCCCCTATACTGGGGCATTGAGCCTTTACAGGAACAAGGGCCTCTCCTCCCAGTGATGCCCGACAAGGCCATCCTCTGCTACATATGCTCCATGTGTACTCTTTGGTTGGTGGTTTAGTCCCTGGGAGCTCTGGTGGGGTGTGTGTAGTTGGTTCATATTGTTGCTCTTCCTATGAGGTTACAAACCTCTTCAGCTCCTTTAGTCCTTCCTCTAACTCCTCCATTGGAGACCCCATGCTCAGTCCAATGGTTGGCTGTAAGCATCTGCTTCTGTATTTGTCAGGCTTTGGCAGAGCTTCTCAGGAGACAGCTATATCAAGCTCTTGTCAGCAAGCACTTCTTGGCATCTGGAATGAGTTCGGTGACCATTTATGGATGGATCCCCAGGTGGGGCAGTGGATGGCCTTTCCTTCAGTCTCTGCTCCACACTTTATCTCTGTATTTCCTCCATGAGTATTTTGTTCCCCCTTCTAAGAAGAACTGAAGCATCTACACTTTGGTCTTCCTTCTTCTTGAGCTTCATGTAACTTGTATCTTGAGTATTCTGAGCTTTTGGGCTAATATCCACTTATCAGTTAGTGCATACCATGTGTGTTTTTTTTGTGACTGGGTTATCTCACTCAGGGTGATATTTTCTAGTTCTATCCGTTTGCCTATGATTTTCATGAAGTCATTGTTTTTAATAGCTGAGTAGTATTCCATTGTGTAAATGTACCACATTTTCTGTGTCCATTTCTCTGTTGAAGGACATCTGGGTTCTTTCCAGTTTCTGGCTACCATAATAAATAAGGCTGCTATGAACACAGTGTAACATGTGTCCTTGTTATATGTTGAAGCATCTTTTGGCTATATGCCCAAGAGTGATATAGCTGGGTCCTCAGGTAGTACTATGACCAATTTTCTGGGGAACCACCAGACTGATTTCCAGAGTGGTTGTACTAGCTTGCAGTCCAGGAGTCCATTTTTAATGGCCTCTAATTACATAATGTGTTTCCTCCTTGAGAGCTGAGGTTGGGAATAGTTATCATCCATTTACAATGAAAACCCAGATACCCAATTCCACAGCCATTCAGCAGAAGAGTGTCTGAAATCTAGTTTCAGTTGCAGCTTCCCATACAACTTCCAGGCAGAAGTGCTCTTTAGGAGAAGAAGGATAAGAGACCAGAGCTCCCTTTTGACATCCGTGGCCCTTGTGGGACAGCACCACAGACATTTTCAGCTTCTGGCTAAGGACGCAAAGGAAGCTGTTCACTTGTAGAGTTCCAGAGCCTAACTCTGGAACTTTGGTCTCTCCCTGTTCTTATCAAAGCAGCAGAGATGACAAAGTCTAGGGAACTGAGGGGAGGACCCAGCAGTACCCGGAAGATGCATCAGGATTTAGTCATTTGTGAATTGAGAGTCTGTACCACCTACGCACACACAGTGTTGACACTGCTGGAAGAACTGAGTGCTAACTGGTGATGGAGAATCCAGGTGGTGACTTCAGAAGTGCAGGGGCGAGCGTGGGGGCTTGTTTTGGCCATGATTCTCCAGGCATGGAGTTTTGGGTTTCATTTCAGGATTCTGCTAATGTCCCTCTAGCCAACCAGTAATCAAGGTTTTACTTTTCTGTCTTGTTATCATTTATAATGTCCATAATTTGCATATATTTGCATTTTAATTTTTCTAACTAAAAGAATTGAATAAATATGCATTCTCTGCCTACCACTGGAGCAGAAACACATTGGACTCCAGTGGTATGAATAAAGGGCACTGTCGGCATATTCTTTTCTTTAGCTCAGAATTATGTTTTAGACTGTGGGTGTGCTTTCCTTTCTGGCACTTGGATCAAAAAAAAAATTCCACTGTGTATTTTCATGTTTCCTTATGTTGTTGATAGGAAGATAGGTGAAGTCTTTCATTATACATGGGGAAAATGAACCACAGAAGAGACTTAGCTCTGTCAGAGATGAGGCAATAAGATCATAGAGCCTGTCTCTATTCTGTCCTAGCCCACTTGCCCCTCTGTCTCTATGGGAAAAGTATGAAGGCTTATGCTGTAGGACATGGTCTTCTGAGACAAACAGCCACCATCTTCATGAGTTCAGCTGTGTCTGCTTGCAAAAGATCACTACAGCTGGACTGATTGGCTGTTGATGTTCCTTCACAGAAGATGGAAGCAGGTGGGAAGGGTTACTAGATCCTCACCTGAAGAACTAGCCACTCCTCTCAGAGAGCTCTATGTGATTCTGACCTAATTGTACATGCCCTTTGGGTCTATGGGAAGGATAGTTCCATCTCTGTGGCTCCATCATCTCTGCTGGGTGAAGACTTTTCGATCTGAGTGCTTTATGGGCAACCATGCGCTATAAGAAAGCCCAGTAAACTCATTGGCTCTGCAGGATGAGCTTAAGTGGATTTGAACTTTGGTTGGTCACTGGGACCTTAGAGGAAGAGGGTAGATGTTACCAATCTTGCTCAGGGAGAAATTCCATGCCACAGCTTTTGGTATTGTTGTTGTTGTAGTTTTAAAGCGCAAGTTTTAAAAGTTTTAAAAGTTTGGCATAACATTTGTGGTACCTCCTACATCAAGATGTAGTTAAGTATCTGCTTTCTAGCCACCAGTGAGGTCGATGATGGCTGAAGCCTCGTGCTTTCTATGAGAAGCACATGGCTACAGAAGAAGCTGCTCCATATGAGGAAGCTCTGGGTGTAGAGTAGAATACTTATGTGGTCTGAATAAGTAGTGGCCACAAGAAACAAAGTTTTCTCATGAGGCAATGTGTCTTGACCCATGGCAGAGTCTGGCTGCTATTGTATAATGGCCATTTTTATTATAGATTAAGGATAACTGGATAAAAGAAGTATATGCCTGTTCAGGATGCCAGTCTGAGTAGTCTCAACTTGGTTACTGTAAAAACAAAACAAAAACAAAAACCAACAAGAAAATAACAAGAGAAGGATATTTATGGACTGACAGATACTCTTATGCCTTTGTGGTCCCAAAAGAGCTAGCAGAATCTTCAAGCTTTTCAATCTCTAAAAAAAAAAAAGATGCTGTCTGCCAATATGTTGTCAGAGAGCTCTTAAACAAAGATGGTAAGAAGCAAAGGACCAAAGCAATCAAAATTAGCATTTCTTAACTTCATATGTCCTGAACAGAGACATCCATCCACATGTTGCTCTGAAGAAACACTGCACTAAGGAAAATAAGGAAGCTGCTGAATTCACTAACCATTCAGCCAAGAGAATGAAGGAAGTCAAAGGAAACACTGTGAACAGATCGCCAAGTACTCTGTCCTCACTGAGGGCTACTACTTCTGAGTCTGAGTCCACTCAAAAGTAAGTCTTTAAGAACAATAGCAACAATGATCAGTCATTGAAAAAAGAAGTTTGACAGTGTGCAGAAGATGCAAATGTTCTAAGAGAGAATAAGGAGATCAGAGTATGCATCTTCAGAGTGAGGTGCAAGGCTAATACATAAAGTTAATGAGTGATAACCACATTTTAAATAAAATATCTAAGAAAGGATCTATTTAATAACAGGCCAGCATTGAGGCTAGAGAGATAGTTAGTGGTTAAGGGACCTTTTAGAAGACCTGGGTTTGGTTCCCAGCACTCATGTGGAGGTGCATGTAACTCTAGGACCAGAGGATAACATCTATTCTCTGTGACCATCAGGCATACATGTGATGCACATAAATACATGTAAGCAAAAACGCTAATATACATACAACAAAAAATCTTAAAAATAGGACACATACTACATATAAAATATATTTACCTATCAAATCCACTGATACCATCTATGTATACCCTAGCAACATGCTTAGGAGGTATTAATAGATTAATACACACTTTAATAAAATTGTTCAATAAAGAGATGAGGAATAAATGCTATATTTCAAGTAACAGAGGCTACAACCAGATGGCTAATACCAGTGAAACCTTTGTGAGATTTCTCTGGGGATCCAGGAATGTTGAATTTGAGAATGGGATAGTGGGAGGTTGTATCTTTTCAGCATAAACATTTCTCTATTATCTTATAGAATTATGTAATGTGATTTTACTGAAAGGCATTTTTGATATGTACTGTCTTCCTTGATATGTACTGATATATCTTTTGATTTATACTGTTTTTGATATGTACTGTAAATCATTTGATTTGTATTTATC
>JADRCC010572651.1:0-12175 GCA_019843855.1 Hylomyscus alleni | reverse complement strand
CACTGCGACCAACTTTGCCAATGAAGTGTAGTCTGAATTTGACTTTTTATTGAATCACTTCTAATATGGAATATTTTCCCCTATGCATTGGAAATTATTGCATATTCTCTTCTAAGTTTGAGTCAGCTTCCAAACTTTCAGCATTCTCTAAAATATTCCTTTAATTTGAATAATTTGCCTATGTAATTTTTTGTGGGACCATCTCATCTTTTTCCTTACAACTATGTTTTTATTTTATTTTTTTGAGACAGGGTCTTATGTAGGCCAATGGCATTGAACTCACTATATAACTGAGAATTGACCTTACACTGCTGATTTTCCTGTCTCTACTTCCTGAATGCTGGAATTACTGACATGTACCAGACTTAGAGTGCTAAGAACTGAAGAGAGACGAGGCTTCCTATATGAAAGGCTCACTCTGGTGAGCTCTGTCTGCAGTCCCACTTTCTTCCTTCATGGTGTTAAATGTACTACAAGTGTCTGTGGTTGCATAGCCAGTCTCTCTTAAACTGTGACCATGCCAATGTCCTCAGCTGCACTATCTCTTTAAAGTTTACTTCACTTTTTTCTTCTATTCTATTCTCCTTTCTAATTTGTGAAATATCGTGTGGGTTTATTACTGAGTGACAGGGAGCAGCATAACGACACACTTTACTGGGTTCTTGTGCTTTGAATGATAAAATGCATCATCTATACTTTGCACCTTCCTCTTGGTCTCTCATGAATCCCTGGAGGACGTGGTGTGGCGTACTCACTCATTGGTAGTTGTGCCTTGGTGCCCAAAATTATTATTTATCTTTTTATTTATATGTCTGGCTCAACTTTAATATACTCAACTGTGGGAATAGATTATATCTTACAATTCAGTATCTCCAACAGTCTCTTAGACAATGCCTTGAACAACAAATGCTGTGAATGCTAAGACTGACATTGTGGGGAAATGTTTATTGAAGTATATTCATGAGGTATTAATAGTAAGAGGAGCAGTCGTCTATGTTCAGTTACCTGGCAAATGACAGAGGATTTCTTGGAATCTTTAAGTTAACCAAGGTTTATTTGCAAATCTCTTTTATAGAAAGAACAACCTATAGGTTCTCCAAACTTACTTGGCCATAAAATAATTTCATAGAAATTATTTTTATGAAAGCTTTCCTTGGATTAATCTCTTGAGATGTATGCTCAACATTTTTTTCTAAGCAAATTAATTGTTTAAATAGAAATTTCTGGAGTCTAGGACACAACTGCAGATAGATGGAGGTTTTACAGAGAAATGCCATATGATTCAAGAGAGGCTTATATTACATATGAAGAGACAAAGTACTAATACACTAAAAAACATTAGTTAGCATATTAGAAAGAGGTACTCTAATATCACAAATACTTTTTGGCATACATTTAATGATCACATTTTTTTATAATTTTATTTTATAAAGATGTAATCCTTGTATTAACTCTTTGAGTAGTTCATAGAATGTATTTTGACCATATTCACCACCATTCTTTGCTCTAACTCCTCCCAAATGTAGCCCCACCTCTACATTCTACCCAACTTTGTCTTTTAAGAATTTTTTAATAACTCAATTTTTGTGGCCATATAGTCATGGTCGTCATGGTCATGGGCCATCTACGGGTGTGTCCTTCATGATAACTGACTTTTCCCCTTAGAAGCCATCAGCTGTCTAGCTCCTTAGGGCTAGGGCTCACAAGCTCTCCCTTGCATGCTGGCATGCTGACTGGCTTGGTGTTGTGCAGCAGCCACAGCTGCTGTGAGTTCAGGAGTGCAGATGTCCTGCCATGCCCGGAAGACATCTTCTTTTTGGTTCTGCCAACAGCTGACTCTTACGAAATTATACTTTTAGTGTTTTAATGTTGCAAAGAGACATCATGATCATGACTGTTCTTGTACAGGAAAACATTTAGTTGGGACTGGCTTACAGGTTCGGAGATTTAGTACATTATCCTCATGCTGGGAAGCACGGTGGTACACAGGCAAACACGGTGCTGGAGAAGGAGCCAAGAGTTCAACATCTGGATCTGTAGGTAGAAGGAAGAGACAGGGAGCCACTAGACCTGGTTTGAGCTTCTGGAAACTCAAAACCCATCCTCTAGGGACACACTTTCTCCAACAAAGCCATTCCTACTCCAACAAGGCCTTAACTCCAGTAATGGCACTTCATATGAATCTATAGGGGCCACTTTCAGTCAGACCACTACATTCCCATAGACTTATAGCCATATCACAATGAAAAATGCATTTAGTCCAACTTCAAAAGACCGTATATTGTACAATAGTCTCGATCCCGTTTAAAAGTCCAAGGTCTCTTGGGAGACTCATGGCAATCTCTTAACTGTATTCCCCAATAAAATCAAGTTGAAAAAACAGATCACATACTTCCAACATACAATGACAGAATACACATTACCATTTCAAAAGGGAGGAAAAACTCAACTGAAGGAAGACCAAAAACCAGTGGGGAAAACTCCAAACTCTGAATCTCTATGTTTGATGTCAAAGTGTCAAAGATCTCCAACTCCTTTCAGCTTTGTTGACTGCACTGCACTTCTTTCTCCTGGGCTGGTTCCACTCCGTGTTAGCAGCTTTCCTCAGCAGGTGTCCCATAACTCTGGTGTCATCTTGGAGTCTCTAAGGTAATCCAGCTTTCACCTCCACATGTTACACAGTGGCCTCTCTAAGCCTTCATTCAGGGAGGCTCCTGACATATCCCTGGCCTCAGCGGCTTTCCTTAGCCATGGAAGGGATTCCATAACTCCTTTCTTATATCCTTGACTCTAAAACCAGAACCACATGGCTAAAGCTGCCTAGTTCTCCTGTTTGCTGGGGCTGGAACACGACCCCCCTCATTCAAATACATTTTCATCAGCTTTCTGTTTTTGATGATTTCTTTCACTACCTAAGTTTGGCTATTCTGAAACCCGATCCATAGGCCAGGCTGGCCTTGAACTCAGAGATCCACCTTTGTCTTCCTTTGCCTTCCAAGTGCTGGGACTAAAGGTGTGAGCCAATATGCCTGACCCTAAGTTTTTCTTTCATTCCTTTTCATAAATTGGAAGTTTAGCTGGGAGGGATCTTGCTTGAGGTCACCACTCCATTTATTCCTCTCAGCATCAGGCTTTTCTTTGATTTGTTTACACTTTCTGGTATTTTTCCTTGTTCATCTTGCTCCTTTTCATTGTAGAGCTGCATAAGACTGGCCACTAATAGCCACATAACACAGTCAATGCTAGATCGTTTGGAAGTGTCCTCTCCAAAGCTGTTAATCCATAACTCTTCAATTAACCTCAAGCAGATTTTTTTTTTTTAGACAACAGAAGAAAGCAGCTACATTCACCAAAACATCATAACACTCTTTAGGAACATATTAATATTCTTCTCCTCTGAAACCTTTAGATCCCAGTCCCCCATAGACCAAATCCTTCTCAGCATCACTGTCTACCATGCTTTTACTACAATGGTCCATTCAACTGTGCTTGGAGCATTCTACTGCTTTCCTAACCCAAAGCCCCAAGTCCATATTCCTCCATATGGAACCTCAGTCTGTCACAGTCTGTCCTATTGCAGCAATGCCTCAGTTTCTGGTACCAACTTCTGTCTTAGGGTTTACTGCTGTGAAGAGATACCATGACCACAGCAACTCTTATAAAGGAAACCATTTAATTGGGGCTGGCTTACAGGTTCAGTGATTTAGTCCATTATCCTCATGGTGGGAAACATGGTGGCATGCAGGCAGACATGGTGCTAGAGAGGGAGCTGAGAGTTCTAGGTCTGAATCTTCAGGCATCAGGAAGAGACAGTAGCCACTGGGCATGGCTTGAGCTTTTAAAACCTCAAAGCCCATCCTCTAGCAACAATTTTCTCCAACAAGGCCACACCTACTCAAATAAGGCCACACCTCCAATAAAGCCATTCCATATGAGTCTACTGGGGACAATTTCATTCAGACCTCCATTACTAATAGCCTTAAAATTAGAAAATATTACTTTCCTGGAATAAATTTTGATTAGTTATAGAATCTAACTATTTAAGTACATTAATCGAGTTGACTTGCTAATACCTTGTTCAGTTCTTTTAAAATTAATTTTAAGTGTTTTTATTTTTTATTGGGTTAGCTTTACCAAATTTTACTATTATAACAGAAAGATCAAGTGGATTGGGAAGCCTTTCATTGCTCTGTTTTGAAAATTTATTGTTTATTTTATGTGCATTGGTGTTTTGCCTGCATGCATGTCTGTGGGAGGGTATCCAGTTCTCTGGAACTGGAGTCATAGACAGCTGTGAGCTGCCGTGTGGGTGCTAGGAATTGAACCTGAGTCCTCTGAAGAGCAGTCAGTGCTCTTAACCACTGAGCCATCTCTCTTGGCCTAATTGTTTTTTTACATTGAGAAATAACTTAGCTATTTACATTTTGAATTTAGTGCCAATTTTAGTGAAAGGGTTTTAGCTTATATTTTTCCAAATTGTATAGATGGCTGGATGCCTGAATGTTCCACTTTTCACTTAGATAGTTGGGGAAGTTTTGCTCAGGCATTCTCTTTTTCCTTCATATTTTAGAGTTTACTGGTGTAACAAAAGTGGTAAGTACTGTCAATGATTTGTCTACATTTTGTGAGTAGAATACATTTTGGTACAGAAACTAGAATAACTGGAAATAATGTAAATTGGGTCTTTCACACACCTGTTAATTCTTCATTAATTTTCTGTTGTCCACAAAGTACACCAATGACCACAAAACCTGTGTAGTGACCTGGCTTTGGCACTCTGCCCCATTCACCAATTACAAAGGTCATTCTTCTGTTACACCAGCACAAGTTTTAACTCCCTTAGGACATTTACACTTGCTGTGTGTCCTTCCCTTGGGTACTGAGGCATTAAATGAAACATGGAGAGTGAGAGAAAGACTCCTTCAGGAGAGGACAGTCAGGTTCCATGGCTGTGGTCTGTGACTGGGCGAGGCTGATGCTGGCTTTTCTTCTCTGGTAACATGCTCAGTCAGCAATTTGAGATGAAGCTTCCAGCTGAGTACCTGCTTGGTCTCTCCTTGTTCTGTGATCCAAGTCTATGCTGTCTTCAGCAATAGGGCCCTACTATCAAGTTCTGGAAGGTAACCAAGAGCAGTGGCCATGGTCTGTAATGACTTTGGGTCTTTGAGACTTCACTAGTCAACACCTACAAAAGAGGTAGCCCGTTCCTCTCTATTTGTTAGCCTGTGGGTACTGTTGCCCACAACAAAAAAAATTTTTTTGAAGTTAATTCTTTTTTTTATTAGATATTTTCTTTATTTACATTTCAAATGTTATTTCCTTTCATCATTTGTCCTCCAACCTCCCCCCCTCATCCCATCTCCCCTCCCCCTGCTCACTAACCCACCCACTCCTGATTCCCTGTCCTGGCATTCCCTTACACTGGGGCACTGATCCTCCACAGAACCAAGGGCTTCTCCTCTCATTAATGTCCTGCAAGGCCATTCTCTGCTACATATGTGGCTGGAGCCATAAGTCCCTTCATGTGTACTCTTTAGTTGGTGGTTTAGTCCCTGGGAGCTCTAGGGGTACTGGTTAGTTCATATTGTTTTTCGTCCTAAAGGGTTGCAAACCTTTCAGCTCCTTGGGTCCTTTCTCTAGCTCCTCCAATGGGGACTCTGTGCTCAGTCCAACCAACCAGCCAATGAACCAACTAACTAGAACAGATTACTCTAGTAAAAATTATTTGGTCAAGGAATAATATCTTTTCATTGTAAATGTATTTCTTTCTCTTTGAGGTTAGGTAGAAATTGTGTATAAATATTTTGAGATTCCTTGATGAAACCAACTGTTTTTTTTTTTTTTTTCACAGAAAGACATTTTTTTGTTAAGGGTAGAACCCAAGGGACCATGTGAAGATGTCTTATTACTCTGGAGTAGAGAAATAGGAAGCTTACAAGAGGACCATACTTAAAGCATATTGGGAAGAGAACTTACTGAATGTTTCCGATGGGGCTGGCTCAGCAGCAGTAAAGAAGGGACTCATGACTATAGAGAAAGAGAGTGTTGGGGGGAAGGTGTGAACCTTAAAATATGATCTCTAGGGTAGAAATCTTCATTTTTTTCTCTGTTGGAATTAAGAAGCCACCTAACTAAGCAGGGTCAAAACCCAGTGAGAGAAGCATCAGTTTGAAGGCTACTGATAGAATGAATAGCCGTGGTTTTATGCTTGAGGCAGGTATGTGTTGAGATGGGGTTCTTTGCTATGTAGCCCAGGCTGGCCTAGAACTCACCATCCATCTACCTTAACCTTCTGAGTTCTGGGACTACAAACATGTGGCACCACACTCAGCTCTACAAGGATTAATGTATGAATGTTTTGCCTGCATGTATGTGTGTTAACACATAGATGCCTAGTGCCCATGGAAGGCAGACGATGACATCCGATCTCCTGTAACTGGAGTTACAGTTATCAGCCACCATGAGTGCTGGAAGTTACATCCTGGTCCTCTTGCAAAAGCAGTGGGTGCTCTTGACTGTTGAGCAATTTTTCCAGCCCCATATACAAGGATTTAAAAAAAGAAATGTAAAGAGCATATTAGTTTAGAGGGAAACAAATCCATCTTCTTCTCTGTTTCAAGTTACCGAAAGCCTCAACTTTAGGGATTTGATTGGGACTGTTCCCAGTATTGGGACGACTCTTGAGAGTAGCCTGGTGGGACGCCCTGGAATGAGGGGGCAGGTACCCTGGGATTCTGCACTTTCATTCAGACTCCCCACCATCAGGCTGATGCTGGAGAACTGAATCAGAGATTCTAGGCCAGTCTAGGAAGGACACCAAAAGCAGCAGGAACTGCGTATTTGTGTTCTGTGATTCAGGTGCAGGATGTAGAGAAGGGAGAGAGCCTGGGAACTGCATTGGACGACAGTGGCTCCCATTGGTCATATACTGGAATGTTTCCTGCTCAGTGGGTGAAATTGTTTGGAAACGATTAGGAGGCATGGCCATGTTGGAAGAGGTGGGCCTGGGTCTTAAGGTTTCAAAAACCCATGCCAGGCCTGCCCCCCCCCCCCCCCATCTCCTCTATCCATCTTGCAGATAAACTGTACCCTCTCAGCTACCGTTGCAGTGTTAGGTCTGCCTACAGGCATGCTTCTTTCCTTGACGATCCTGGATGCAACCCGTGAAACTGAAGTTGTAAAAGAAAAATGTTCTATAATTTTCCTTGGTCACGATATCTCTTCACAGCCATAGAAACGTGACTAAGACAGAAACTTACCTCAGAGAACTTGCTGACACAGGCAAGATGTCTGTCTTCACTGGAAAGAGAGCCGCGGAGAGGAGGCAGAGGTTGGGTGATAAGGCTGAGGTAGAAACAGTGGTAGGAAATGGAGCGGCTGTGTTTTTGCACTCCGGCATCCCATCCCCACTTTTCAGCACAAAGCTTGTCTGGGAGGAGAGACACGTTGTCCCTGCGGACTCAGTATGTACCTGAGTCTTCTCTCAGCTGCTTCTCAGTTAGTGAAAGCAGGATCCTTCCCGCTGCCAGCAGAGATGATGTGAGTTTGTTACAGAGGTCTCTCTGCTTGTCCTTTTCTTCTAGTTGCTTCGCATGTGACTGGAGGAAGAGTCTTTGTCGTGCTCTGGCAATGGGTTCTGCAGTTCGGAGGTGCTCATGGTGTCGAGAAGCAGATGGCAATGGAGTAAGTTGAGGCAGGGGCTGGACCGGAGCCCATTTTAGGAGATCGGACATGAAGTGATGTCGGGCGACAAGATGTTGTTTCCTTTACTCAGCGTGTTACCCTGAAAAGCACAAAGACACATATCTGGACATATTTTAGCCAAGTAGGTTCCCAATTCAATTTACTCTAAGAGTCTCTTCCTTTATGGATCTTTGTCTCTGTGTTGTCTAAAAGGCCCTTGGATTGTTGTTTAGGGGTCTTGCGTTCTGTTGCTTTCAGCACATCATTTTTCTGGAAGGCCCAAGTATGGCATTACTTCACCCTGCAGTCCCCACAGGCTCTGGGCAATATTCTTGGAAGCACAAAGATGATGTCACACAGTTGGAGAAGGGGCTCCTAATACAATAATAGTCCTTCTCGCAGGCCACTGCATACTGCTAAAATATATTACTTTTTGACCTTTGGCTAAAATCCCATTTAGAACAAGTAAAATATTAGCCCCCTATCAGCTTCACCGCGTTCAAGACTATAATTTTTGACAGCTGTAAGAGATCTTGTATTTTGTTGGGGACCAGATGAGTTATCTGTAGAACCCTTCTGTGATAGCTGAGTTTGTCCAAAAGGGCTGGGATCAAAGACCATCCAGCCTTGCAGTCCACAAAGCCCTTGGATGACCTCAGCAATGTTGGCTTGAATTCCTCTTGGCAGGCACTGGTTCACCCTGGACTTGAATTCCAACAGTGATGGGAGAAACCAGCTCCCAGTGTGGTTTCTTAAGTGTCTCTATTCATGGCCACTGAGAAAAGCAGTTATGCAGCCTCAGGTGTGTGATGTAGGCAGGCATACAAATCAAACATTTACTGATAATTGTACTTTAAAACAATACTTTGGCATATGTATATTACCATTAAAAAGGAAAGCAACTTTGCATAATAATGGCATCGATGGGTTTTTACAAAGTTTATGTTCAGTGTACATGATGCTAGGTTTCAGCCTGACATTGTTAATCACACACGGGATACAGTTAGAGCACCCACTCTGGTCCCTTTCCCACTTGTTAATCCCTTTCCTAAATGGTTCCCCTCTACTTTGTCTTTTCTTACCCAAAGAACATGGTAGAGGATTATTTATAGGAACATTGACCCCTCACCAGTGGATGCACACTGAAGAGAATGCCCCTCTCATTAACTGTTACCTGGAGATGAAATGTCTTGTTTTTAACATCAAGATGAACAGTTAGTAATGAAGGATGGAAAGCACCTTTAACAGTTTTTAGAGCTAATTGATATTTTGATTTTACTATCAGCAATGTAGCCCAAAATGGTGGAAGTATTCTTATGTTCATTAAATTAAAAATTCTGGGAAATTCTGCTCTATTTCCAAGCAAAAATTCGTATAGTTCTTCCTTCCCTTCCTTCCTCCCTTCCTTCCTTTCTTCCTTCTTTCTTCCCTCCCTTCCTTCCTCCCTTCTTCTCTTCCTTCCCTCCTTCCTTCCTTCTTCTCTTCCTTCCCTCCTTCCTTCCCTCCTTCCTTCCCTCCTTCCTTCCTTTTTCCCTCCTTCCTTCCTTCCTTCTTTCCTTCCTTCCTTCCTTCCTTCCTTCCTTCCTTCCTTCCTCCCTCCCTTCCTTTCTTCCTTCCTTCTTCCCTCCCTTTCTCCCTCCCTCCCTTCCTTCCTTCCTTTCCTAATTGAATCTCAAGTCGCAGCTCAAATAGTAATTTTGAAAATCAAGCACTCTAGCGAGTAATTTGATGCTCGGATGCTGGGGATGGTGCTGGGATAGTATGAGTCATTTGCTGCAACTAGACCATTGTATGGGAAAAGTGCTGGAAGGAAGTGCAAAGTCCTGTGGGGTACCCTGCAGTGGTTTCCACTCTCAGCCTGGTGCTTCAGGCAGTCCCATTGCATTCCGGGCATGGGAGCACATACAGGGCAGTGCTCATGTTCAGAACCAAAAGTGCAGAGAAATGACCCAACACAAGCCACTGTTGCCAGACAACTTAGGATTCGTTATGTTCGATAGTAAATTAATTTCTAATTGTGCATTCAGAAGCTTTTGCTGTTGCCCAGTGTTTTCATGACACTCACAATTAGGTATATACCTCGTTTCAGGCTGGGACTCTCAGCTGCCCTAAAGCAACCCACTTCATCTTTGGTTTGTGATTTGTGTGTGACCAAAAAAAATTTTTTTTTCTTGTGCTAAAATCTTCTTCCATGAGACGTACACTCTGGAATCCTAATCTCCCTACCCTTACCACCTCCCCCCCAGGTCTACACCTAGTAAGTTTAATTCCAGTTGACTGTTTTCAGATAGCTATTGTTTATTCTTCCACTGCTTCATTCCCATTAAATGATCTAATCCATGGAAGTAGAATCTTGGATTCAAGGTCTTTCACTAGTGGTGGTTTCAATGAAGTGTGGCCTTGTTGGAGGCGTGTCACTTGGGTGTGGGCTTTGGAGTTTTAAAAGCCTTCACCATACTGGAGTCCTCCTCTCCAGTCCTAACGAAGCAGCCATGAGCTAAGAGGAGGGTAGATAACTTGTGCAGGTACAAGTGACCTTAAGGACAATTGCCTGTAACTGGAGACTGCTAAGTCCTGGCACTCAGTACCAGGATCAAGGTAGTCTATAAAGGTAGTCTATAAAGTCTTGGTTTACTGAGGAGTTGTGTGGCTGCTGGTTCTCCCCTTCAGAAGTGAAATTCAAAAGAGACATTATGTATATACAATATTAATTTAGAGTTTATACCTTTGGCTTTCTTCTTTCTTTCAGCTATGACCTTGAATGCATTGATCTATATCTTGCCTAGTTAGACCCACCCAAGGGCAGTATGATCAAGTCTCCTAAAGGGTTAGTTTTAAAACACAACATAAAGAATGCTGATTTTAGCTTTGTTTTTCTACTGTGATTTTCAGTCATCTCTTAAAGAAAACTAAAAGATTTAGTTGGAGGGAAACTAAAGGCCATAGCAGCCCCCACCTCACTCTCTCTGCCTCTGTTTGCAGGCTACAATGTAAAGCTCTTAGATGCTGCTCCAGCGCCATGCCTAACTCCCATCATGATGATCATGAATTAACTCTCTAAAACAGCAAGCAAGTCCCCAGTTAAAGGCTTTAAAAATGAGTTGCCTTGGTCATGGCGTCTCTTCATACCAATAGAAAGTAACTTCTTAGTTAGTCACACATATTCCATACACACTATAATTGAGATGGTGCACCTCTGGAGCTTGATTAAATGTTATCTATCTCTTTCTTTCCAATACTGTATATTTACTAAAATGCTGGGAAGTAGAGGGCCACTAGATTTCTCTTGGAATTATATTACACAACTAACACACAGTATTTGTTGATTAGAATCATCAAATTTAAAAATATTAAATATCATCAAACTTGAACACTAATTTTTTAAAGCTATATATGTGATCTTATACTTGTTAATTCTAAATTTTGTTTGATTTGGCTCATTGTTCCAGCTTTTGTGGCTCTTTATTAATCTTCATTTTATTAATCGATATTTAATTCACTGTGAGTCCTGGCTTCGATGAGCACACTTACGGTATTTCCATCTTCTTCATAGATATTACGAGGACAGGGATGTCAACAGATAGTGGGACAAAGTAGGAATCAGAGCCATGACCTTGCTGTTGAAGGACGGTGAGGTCTACGTGTAGATATCAGAACAAGCCCTTACATAGTGAACGTACTGTTCTGAGAGGTCAGTAATGTTCCAGTAATTTTTACCTTACAGTTTGTTTTCTTAATTTAAAAAATCAGTAAAGGAAGGATTTAAGTTAAAACCAAGAAGTCATTTAGTGACACACATTTTTTTTTTAAAGATAGTCACGTCTATTTTTGAGACACAGTCACTTCCCCAAACCTCAGTCACTCTTTTATTTAAAAAAGAAAAGAAAAGAAAAGAAAAGAAAAGGTGGTGGGGGCACATGCTTTTCAACCTCACACAACCTCAGGAGGCAGGGAAATCTCTGAGTTCAGGGCCAGCCTGGTCTACAGAGTGAGTTCCAGGACAGCAAGGGGTACACAGAGAAACCCCATCTTAAAAAACAAACAAGCAAACAAATGGTGTAAAACAGAATAAAAATTTCAGACTTCAGTTTTTAGGCAAGCTAGTTTATTTAGTTGGTATCTAGTGATGTAAGTTTGCTTTAGCAATAATATAGGCTAGTCTTCAACCCTTTCTTTCAAATTTGTTCTAAGTCTTAACAACCATGTGTGGCAGGTGGAAACTCCATTTTAGTTGCTACACTCTGACTGAATAAGAGAAGAAATGAACTTCTGGAGGTCAACTGAAGGGCGAGGCGGACTTTCCTACTGGGAGTGGATCTGGCATGACCTTTCTGGTAAATATTTCCTGGTAAGGTCAAGGAAAAAAATACAAAACCTAACTTTACAAGGAAGTAGTAATTCCCTCCTGATGAATGTCTGCACACATAAAATGGCCAGGATAGATAATGTACATTCCAACTTCTAAAAAAGTTCTCTTCGTTAGCTGGATACT
>JADRCC010572650.1:2771-15566 GCA_019843855.1 Hylomyscus alleni | reverse complement strand
GGTTGCTTTCAGGACTGCTAACACCAGAGGACTCTGTCCAGCCAGCTCTTCCCAAGATCCAATAAGTTCTTATCTCATGTACCTCTTTTCAGAAAATAACTCTTCCTAACCTTCAATCATCCTTTAGGTATGGCATCAAAACTTCATTTTTCCTTCACAAAGCTGCTTTCAAAATTCTATTTCTGAATTTTTGATTTAGTATTCTTTCCCCTATTCACATGGAACATGGACAGCTTCAGCTTCAATATAGCCCAAAAGGGGAAAAAAAGCAAGAATGTACAGTTATGAGGCATATCGTGTATTCAGAAATCACAATTGATTGATTTATTAGCATATCAAAATACTGAAAAAATTAACTCAGGAAATTGCCATAATTTAAATATCACTTTGTCTGAAGTTCTGATTGAGGAAATTATTCTAATTTTGATTTTATATAATCTGTTTACATGATACCTTTGAGTATTTTAACAAGCAAAACAGAAATATTTAATGCTGTGAGACAGAAAATCAGGCTCTGTATGCATTATTAATGCATGATTTAAATTCACATTCTTTCCCAGGTACATGTTTTCTATAACTAGATTCTACAAGTTGAAGAATGATTTTCATCTCTGTCTTCCAGACTGTATCCATCAAAGTGGGTCACATCCTATTAATTTTATTTTTGGAAGAAACATATGGCCATTAAAAATATATGCCATGATGCAAGGGAGTTTATGAAATTGAGAGTTACCACCCACTTCTACTTTTGCTTCGCTGTGATCCAACTGAGAGAACAATTCAATGAAGCAATGATTTTGGGGGGCATTCCATCTTAGATGCTGGATACTATGGTCTCGGGAGAATCACCATGGTGGTAGAAGTATATCGTAGAGGAGAACTCTTCAAATCATATGTGCTGGCGAGTTATATGTCAATGCAACACAACCTCGGGTCATTTTGGAAGAGAGAAAACTAAATTGAGAAAATGCCCACTCTAGATTGTCCTGTGGAAAACCCTATGGTGCATTTCCTTGATTGATGATTGATGTTGAAGGGCCTGGCTGACTGTCAACAGTTCCACCCCAGTTCACCCCAGTGATGGTCCTGAAGCCTCTAAGAAATCAGGCTGAGCAAGCCATGGAAAGCAAGCCAGTAAGTATTACTCCACCATGCCTGTGTATTAGTTCCTGCCTCCAAGTTCATCAACTTCAACCTCATTTTGTCTGAAAATCTGATAGAAAAACATCCTCATTTTTATTTTATACAATTTGTTTACATGATACCTGTTTCAGTTCCTTCCCTAACTCCTCCTGATGATGGACTGTGAAATGGAACTAAAAGTTGAAATAATCTATTTTCCCCCAAGTTGCTTTTGGTAATGGCATTTTATCACTGAACTAGAACCCCTAACCAAGACATCATGGCTGTAAGAAGTACAGCGGAGCAAGACAGGAAGAGGCCAGACACAAGATAATGACATGGATATGCTTCAAGTTAACCATTTCCTTCTAAAGTCTCCAAAACCTTCCAAAATAATGCCACCATCTAGGATTAATAAGTTTAATTCAAAGATTTCTAGAAAATGCTGCATATGCAAACTTCATAGCCTCCATCTTTCTCTATTCTCATTTCTCATCACTCTTCTGGCTCATCCCACCCCAGCCTATCTTGGTGTTTCCCACATATTTCTTTTTTCTTTTTTTGTCTTTTTTTTCTTTTTCTTTTTCCTTTTTAATGAACAAACAAAAACAACAAGAACAAACCCCTGTTGCCTCCCCCTTCCCCATGTCTGCCACCCCACCCTCTCCCACTCATCGGCCCTGTCATTCCCCTACACTGAGGCACAGAACCTTCACAGGGCCATACAGAAGTAGAGGCTCACAGCCATCCATTGGGTACAGGATACCCAATGAAGAAGTTAGAGAAAGAACCAATGGAGTTGAAGGGTTTCCCACATATTTCATCAGCTTTCGCCTCAGGATAATTGTGCTTATTATTTAATTGTCTAAAACACTTCCAAGAGGCCCATCTGGCTCATCTCTTTTATCTGTATTGTTCCATAAAGCTTTGTGTTTATCAGTTTTCCCCATTGACAGAGCTTACATTAACTATTCTTCCACTTTATCCCCTACTCTACCTACTGGCTGTGATTTGAATGAAAATGACCTCCATAGGTTCATAGTTGAAGACTTGAGGCCCAGTTGATGGGACTGTTGGGAAAGGATTAGGAGGTATGGTCTTATCAAAGGATATGTGTCACAGGAAGTGGCTTTTGAGGTTTGAAAAGTCCACAATTCCCAGTTAGCTCTCTCTATCTTACACTTGTGGATCAAGATCAAAGCTCTTAGCTAATGCTTTAGTGCAAGTCTGCCTGACCCCTGCTCTGCTCTGCACAATTATTGCAGTAGCTTCTAAAGTATAAGCCCCAATAAACATTTCCTTTTATCAGTTGCCTTGTTCTTGGTGTCCCGTCACAGCAATAGAAAGGCAAAGGAGACAACCATGGAAACTCAAGGTCTATATCCCATCCATATTCATATGTCAAAGCCCTAATATCCATTTAGCTTTATCTATAGATGACACCTATTAGGAAGTACTTAAGGTTATATGAAGTTTTAGTCAGGGCCTTGGTCTAACAAAATTAGTGACCTTATAAGAAGCGACAAAAAAGAGCTCACACCTTTTTCACTAAGCACATAAAGAGGTCACATGAGAATAAGGTAAGATGGCAGGTACCTAATGAGCCAAAACAAAAGTCTGAAGTGCCTGCAGTGCCAGTGCCTGGATCTTAGATATTCAGCCCGTACAAGCCAGCCAATCTGTGGCATTTGGTTATAGTAACCCAAGAAGGTATATTACACCATCTTTAGAATTTCAACAAAGGGAAATACACCTTGAACTATATTAGTAAAGCATACCTCCACTGAATATGCCATAACTTAACACCATATTTCTGCTTTACATGTGTGGCTTGTCTGGAAAGGAGAGGACATGAGAGCATGCTCATCCTAAATCTGCAGAACATGTAGAGTAGCACGATATCAGGAATATTCGATTGTTATTGGCCAGGTAAAATGGAAGTTCAGTAAATGAATTTCTAAATAATATTAAGTCTGATATTCCCTTTATTTGGCTATCTATCCCCCAGTCTAAAACAGTAAGATTTTTCTGAAGCAAAAATCAGGAAAAAAATGTGTTTTTAATGTTTTTCCTAGTTTATAGTCATAAGACCCAGCAAGACTATGAAACTAGCTTCTCTAGCATCAAAACAGAGCGCAGTCTCCCAGCACTTGGGAACTTGAACTGAGGGCTAAATGAACAAAGAAGAGCAAAAAGAAAACCATTAGCATCTCTTGGCCAGCAGACAGCCATTCCAATCTAGAAGTATCATGTTACATAATGTGAATGACACAATAGAAAACACAAACAAAATCTCCTATTATTTTAAAGAGAAGAGCAGTTATGTTTGCTATTATGATCATCAAATATGCCCTTCTCATGTTACGAAAATCTACAATAGCCAGCAAGAGACTGTGGGCTGACATGCTATTGATAGACTCGAAAAATACACTGCAGTCTGTCAAGTTGCACATTTACATCTTAGAATCTAATCTGCTTTCTTTCCTTCATGAAATCGATTCAGTAGCAATCGAATAACCAGCCCACAAGGCATTTTAATATCCCGTGTATTTATCTTTATATAGCCCAGAAAGGGAACAGTAATTAGAAGTGACCTACTATTACCAGGGCCGAGGGACAGATTAGAACAATCAGTGTTTTATCATTCCTTTAAGGAGGTACCACCAAATTGGCTTCATTCTCTATTCAGCTCTCAGTGACAGGCTGTTGAGCCCTTTGATTTGATTCCTGGAGGAAACAGACTCTAAAATGGTTGTCATTATCTGGGATTTTGTTTCATTTTCTGTGAATTTAAGGCGTCAGTGAAATAGGCTCTGTATTTAGCTGTGGGATCATATTGTCGCATACACATGATACTGGATGAAGTAGGCTTTGGAAGAGCTAAAAGAAAATGACTTTCTAGATTCTCATCCATTTGAGTGTTTTGAGCTAAGCCCCGAAGGTTAAGAATTTCCTATCAGATTTAAGGAAAAATAAGGAGTTGCTACAAGATCCAGTCCAGTTTTATTAGCTTTCTTTTTAAAATTTTAGTTTCTGATGTCAGCTATATAGCTTGTATTTACAATGCATGTATCTAAAATGTCTAAATACAACAGGATTAGGCTTTGAAAGACCAAGTGTAGCCTCTGGCTGTGCTTTTAACTGACTACTTAGTCATTAAAGCTCCATACCTAGATAGCTTAATTTCTTGAACATTGTTTATTATTTCCTTAGGAACAGTGGAAGTGAGGTGAATTGACAAAATGTATACATCTATATACAAATATATAGGTGATTTCAATTTCCCTTTGCTCCCTGCCTTCATTCATATAGACCTTTTGTTTCAAGCCATTTCTTTACTGAATTCAGGTTCGGAAGCTTCCAGATTTCCAGCTTAGAATTATAGCATGAGATGCAACATGAGGTAAATTTACTTGATCTATTACCTACCTCTATTACTTGCATGCTGTAATAACATATCTACCACAGACACTTCTAGACATAGGTCAGTGGAGAACGGTTGGGATCTCACCTGGAGTTTGGGGAAATATTCAAAACACATTTAAAAGAAGCATTAACAGAAAATTTGTATGTGATTAAAACATTTTTATGATTAATCAGAGTTTTTGGTTTTTACTTTCACAGTGGTGCACTTAAACACTGCATTTACACTCTATAGCATGTTAGTTTCCTGAAAGTTACAGAAGAACAGATGAAAGTACCTCATAAATGAAAATTGTCAGCACAAAAGACAGATGATAAGGCTCTGTCAAGAATCAGATAAAGATAAAAAAAAAAACCACTCTGGTTATTTTAAACACAGAGGGGTTTACCAAAGCTCTTAGAAAGTATTTGAGAGGTCTGGGCTTGTTATAGGATTGAGGCAGTGACTTCCAGAGTGCTTATCAGAGCCTTTAATAACACAGACTCATAGACATTTACTTCATCTATAGTAGTCAGGAAGCAGAGAAATTAGACAATTATCATTGTGACTGTTAACTCTAGTATTTTAAAACACAAGTGATTCTGTGTATTACCCAAAATATATAAAAGTTGTTCATCCCAGAGCCAGCAATCTACAAAAGCAGCAGATACTCATAACACTGGTATCTATTTTCCTAACCAGAAATCTAAGGGGTGGCTCAGGCACAAGGATGGATGCTGCAGAACTTCCAGAAAGGAGTATCTACCACCTCTCTGAATGTGCTCAACCAAAAGACACAAAACAGCAGCAGACACGACCCAAAGCATTTTCTCCACTTATATTTCATGAGTGAATCTAACCAGCCAAATCTAAATTAGAACTAGAATCTCACTGAAAAGAAGTAGTGTAGGTTTTGGTTTTACAGAATTGCTGGTGTAGGAAGGCACACTAGGACACAAGAGGCAAGAATATAATGGCTAAATAATTCATAGAATTTAGGATGTAGCCATAGCTCATATATTCCTTCTACCCTTAAAATAACAAGTCAAACAGAATCCAAAATAGTAGTGTCCTTAAAATCCATCTAAGAATTAAGCATATTAGTTAACCCAGGTAAATTAAATTCAGTAAATAGATTAGCCCTTCCCAGTTGAGTGAGATGGGGTGGGAGAGAGGGAGAGGAGAGAGGAGAGAGAAGGGAGGGAATGAGTTCTGTATAAATTTTGGATTTTAGCCCTCTGTCAGATGTAGAGTTAGTGAAGATCCTTTCACAATTTGTAGGGATCCTTTTGTCCTATTTATGATGTACTTTGCCTGACAGAAGCTTTTCAGCTTCATGAGGTCCCATTTATCAAGTGTTGATCTGAGAGCCTGAGTCATTGGTGTTATCTTCAGGAAACTGTCTCCTGTACCATTGTATTCAAAGCTATTTCCCACTTTTTCTTCTATGAGGATTAGTGTATCCAGTTTTATGTTGGGGTCTTTGGTCCACTTGGACTTGACTTTTGTGCTGGGCGATAAGTATGGATCTATTTTCATTCTTATACATGTAGACATCCAGTTAGTACAGCACCATTTATTGAAATGCTTTCATTTTTCCATTGAATGATTTTGGCTTCTTTGTCACAAATCAAATGTCCATAAGTGTGTGTGGATTTATTTCTGGGTCTATAGTTCAATTCCATTGATCAGCCTGTCTGTTTCTGTACCATACCATGCAGTTTTTTTTATTTTTATCACTATTGCTCTTTATTACAGCTTAAAGTCAGGGATGGTGACTTTATGCATATTATTGCCCCGACATGCAGGACTTAAACAACAGAGTTCTCTAGGGAAGGGCAGCAACAATGACAATTTTGAGATTAGGAGACTCAAAGGAAGGAGACAAGACAAAAAAAAAAATCTGTTCAAGTCTTAATTTACTCTAGGGAAACAAATGGCTTATAAAGCTACAGACCACAAAGATATTTGGCCAGGTGCACTGGACAAACCTATTATCACTTGATTAAAGTAAATGGAACATCTCCATTGTAAGAAGTCCAGAAAGGAATATGCTCATTGTAGGGTGTCCAGGAAGGAATATCCTCATGGTAGAAAGTCTAGAAAGCCTCCTATCATCAAATGTCCTTAGTCAATTGCAGTGCAAGAAACAAAAGAGTGTTAGTAAAGAGATGATGGCCCAGGGACAAGATAGAGACTGAGATTTCAGGACTTTGGGGCCCCAACATATTATCATATCATCTGTGAATAATGATATCATTACTTCTTTACCAGTTTGCATCCCCTTGATCTCCAAGAAGTTAGATTACACAAAACCAAATAACCCAATTTAAAAATGGGGTACTGAGCTAAACAGAAAATTCTCAACAGAGGAATCTCAAATGTCCAAGAAGCACTTAAAGAAATGTTCAGCACCCTTAGTCATCAAGGAAATGCAAATCAAAAGGACCCTGAAATTCTACCTTATACCAATCAGAATGGCTAAGAAAGAAAACTCAAGTGGCAGCAGATGCTGGCACGGATGTGGAGAAAGGGAGCACTCCTCCATTGCTGGTGGGATTCCAAACTTATACAACCATGAAACTGCCCGCAGTTTCACAAACGGGGTTCTCTCAGCCAGGAGGGAACAAAGGATCTGAAATAAAGGGTTTGAAATGCAAAGAGAAAACATGAAGCCAAGTTGCGTCCCAATCAAGGCTCCACTTTCCTGAGAATAAACCAGGGTTTTTATAGTCACAAGAGAAATCAAAACCAAGTCTCTGCAAAGAAAGTTCAGGTGCCAAAGTCCCCAGGTTCAGAAGATCTTCAGGCAGCTGGCGTTCTCGGGCAGTGGGTGTGCTCGGGCAGTGGGCGTGCTCAGGCGATGAGTGTACTCAGGTGATGGGCATACTCAGGTGGCTTCTTCAAAGATGAACTAACAGTCAACAGCGAGCTTCTGTCTTAGCTCCCAGGTGTTAGCCTCCAGGCAGAGGCTGCCAAGAGTGTGATGGCTGAAGTGAAGGGGGAAGGTAACAATTCCTCCCTTTTTATTTAAAAAATTACAGGACTAAGGCATAATCAAACAACATGGTCTTGCATGGGAATGTTCATGGTGCGTTGATAAATCATACCTGTGGAATAATATCTACTGGCAAATATTTTATCTGTCCTTGAGAACATGAACAGCTAGTTTGTGCTACAAACTGGGCTTATTTTGTGTTTTTAGGACTTAATTATCTGAGAGCACTCGCTTTCGGGCTAGCGGAAGGCGGGAACCAGCGCCATTTCAGGGCGTGGCACATCGCAGCTCTCCATACAACCACTTTGAAAATCAATCTGACAATTTCTAAGAAAATTGGAAATAGTTCTACTTGAAGACACAACTATATCACTCTTGGACATATACCCAATAGATGTTCCACCAGACCACAAAAACATGTGCTTCACTATGGTCAGAGCAGTTTTATTCATAGCCAGAAACTGGAAACAACCCAGATATCTCTCATCTAAAGAATATATACAGAAAATATGATTCATTTACACAATGGAATACTATGCAGCTGTTAAAAACGAAGACATCATGAATTTTGCAGGCAAATGGAGAGAACTAGAAAATATTATCCCGAGTGAGGTAACCCAAAAGGACATGTGTGGTATGTACTCACTGATTAGTGGATATTAGCCATAAAATAAAGAATACTCATGATATACCCAATAGACTCAAAGTATTTAAACAAGAAGGAAGACCCAAGCAAGAATGTTTGAATCACATTTAGAAGAAAGAAAATAGTCATAGGAGGCCGAGGGAGGGAGGGCAGTGGGTAGGAAAAGGAAAGAGAAGGAGAATGTGGGAGCAGGTTGCAGAGAGACAGAAGAGTGGAAATCTGCAGCTGCCAGAGTGTGTGGATGAGTGGGAGAAATCCTTAGGAAGTCACAGAAATTTGAGATGGGGGAGGCTCCCAGGAGTCAATGCAAGTGATGATATTAGCCAAGATGCCTAACAGTGAGGACATGGAACCTGAAGAGCCACCTGTGTAGTCAGGCAGAACCACCCAGTGGAGGGATGAAGACACCAATCCACCCACAAAATTTTTGACCCAAAATGTCCCCTGTCTAAAAGAAATGCAGGGACAAGAACAGAGCAGAGACTGAAGGAGTAGCCAATCAATAACTAGCCTAACTTGAAACCCATCCCATGGACAAATTCCAATCCCTGACATTATTAATGATACTCTGTTATGCTTGCAGACAGGAGCCTAGCGTAATTGTCCTCTGAGACATTCTACCCAGCAACTGACTGAAATAGATGCAATTACCCAAACCAAACATTGGACAAAGGTTGGGAACTCTTATGGAAGGGTTGTGGGATGATTGAAACTGCCAAAAGAGATGGGAATACCACAGGAAGACTAACAGTGTCAACTAAACTGTATCTCTAATAGACTAAACCACCAACCAAAGAATACACAGGGGCTAGAATGAGGCTCCTGATATATATATATCAGCTCAACCTCTATGTGAGCCCCCAACAAGTGGAGCAGAGGCTCTCCTTAAAGCTTGACTGTGGTATCAGTTCCCCAACAGGGCTGCCTTGTCTGGCCTCAGTGGAAGATGATTCACCTAATCTGGCAGACTTGATATGCCAGAGTAAGGGAATACTCAGGGGTCTCCCACTCTCTCAGAAGAGAAGAGAAGGGGGAAGGATATTTTTGAGGAGGGATCAGGAGGAGGTGCAGCATTTGGGATATAAGTAAATGAATATATATATATATATATATATATATATATATATATATATATATATTTAAAGAGAGACCCATGGTTGCTTTGAATGGTGGCAGAATTATGAGAGGAGTATGTGACAGATGGGGAAGAGAGAAATATGTCAAATTCTACCAAACTATTTAGAGTGACAGGTGACCTAACATGGCAGACTGGAATCTCATAAAAGATTCCACTTAGGAGAACATCTGCTACCATTTTCTAAGCATTTTCCAGAAACTTGTCCTGAATTAAGGTGACTTAACACCAAGAGGTAGGGTCACACTTGGATGATGTATTTCCGTCAAATTCTAAGTCTGCTTGTATCTCAGTTAGTCCAAAACACCTGAAAGTTGCAAGGAAGGCAGAAGTAGAGCACTTTGGGTCATTATCTCATCCATTTAGAGCTCCTCCAAAGTGCAAGGAAGAGCAGAAGGTTCAGAGGTACCCTTCCTGTATACACAGAAATGCTTGTGATGAAATTTAACCCCCATCAAGAGGTATTTAAAAAGAGGGCTAGTTTGAAAAACTAAAGGTAATTGGCTGATAATGGCTTCACCCTTGTGATTGAATTGATCCCTTTAGGAATTGTTAGATTATCTAGAGTGAGCTGGCTTGTTATTACTGGCTAGTGTGCCTTCATCTTTTACCAATAACCCTACTTTTCATGCGATGCTTCTGTTGCCTCAGGACTCTGCAGAGTCCCCATCAGTAAGAAGGCTCATTAATTGAGGACCCTCTCAAGTCTATAACAATTATTTGAACAAAACTTTTATTCTTTATGAAATACCTATTACATGGTATGGTATCAGTTATAGCTACAGAAAATGGATTGAGATACCTTCCGAAGCAAAGAAAGCTGGAGTTAGAAGTATGAAACAGGATCCCAAAGGGAACCAAGAGTGATAGGTGGGTGGTAAAACAAGCAGAGCTTCCCAAAGTAAGATAGACAGGTTCTGAGCTGTACAGCGTGGAGAGATATCACAGCATC
This sequence comes from Hylomyscus alleni, assembly GCA_019843855.1. NCBI lineage: Eukaryota > Metazoa > Chordata > Mammalia > Rodentia > Muridae > Hylomyscus > Hylomyscus alleni. The sequence goes on along the minus strand of JADRCC010572650.1, from coordinate 5,310 downwards.
GTGGGCACTCAGGCCCAAGCCCAACTAGGGAAGTTCTGATCATGCTTGTACTTATTTTCCATTTGGTTTTTGAAACAGGATCCTACTATATAGGCTCAATTGACCTGAAAATCACTATCTAGCTTTTACTGGCCTCAAAAATCACAATGATCTCCTTGTTCTCAGCCTCTTGGGTATGTAGATTTATATGTGATAATTGGTTCTCAGAAAGAAGAGACAGGAGGTAGTGAGAGAAAGAAAAATATAGAAAGAATATTTAGAGAGCTTATATTAAGTATAGTTGATGATGATGATGATGATGATGACGATGATGATAAATGTTAGCCCATAGAACTAAAAAGCTCAGAGAATCCTAAGAAGAATAAAGAAAATGAAGATTACATAGGCTATTTATAATTATTGTAGTTTGAATGAGAATGGCCTCCATGTTTGACTTCCAGTTGGTGGAACTGTTTAAGAAGGATTAGGATGTGGAGTCTTTTTGCAAATGTCACTGGAAGTGAGCTTTGAAGATTTCCAAAACCTGCCTATACACAAAATGTAAGTTCTCATCTACTGATCCAGTGCCATGACTGTCTGATGGCTACTGCGTTTTCCACCATGATGGTCATGATGACCATTCTCTGAAACTCTTTAAGCATGCCCCCAGTTAAGTGCTTTGTTTTGTTTTGCTTTGCTTTGCTTTGTTTTATAAACCACCTTGGTCATGGTGCCTCTTCACAGCAATAAAACAGTAACTAAAACAAAAATAGAATTACTAATTTCTAAAGATGAAAAGTTTCAAATCAATCATGGTGAATTAAGGGACATTACTTGTACTGAAACACAGGATGGGATAAAGGAAGAGAAAATATGTCTAAGAGTGTGCATGTGTTCCACAAAGCTATGTTTAAGAGAAAATGTCTCAGTCTTTTAAAGTGTAAAATAGACATCTGAGACATCTATTTGTTTCCAAGGCCTTTGTACCTTCAACTATAGAACTCACATGCCTGATCTTAGCCAATTACTTGACTTGAAATTATTCATAACATATATAATATTTTGTAGGCTCATAAGCCTTAAACATCCTAATTTCTGGCTAGCATATCTTGATAGGTCCTTACTTTAGAGAACTACATTGTGACTATTTCAAGGATGAGTTGTTGAGAGAGAGGACAATGGGACTAGAATCTTGTATCATTCATGATTTGCTACAATAATCATTCTATAAATAGAAAAATGAAATCTGAAAAAAATGTACTAACGTTGGAAAGAATACTAAGGATATGGAGCATCTGTTTTAGTCATGGGGGTAACAAAAGCTTATAAGAAGTCAATATCATGAGAACATGGTAAGAAATTGACATTAACCTCATTCATAGAAATAGCAGATCTGGGAAGAAGTAATGGATTTTACCTCATAACTGTTACATCTCCAGTTTCTGTGTGAAAGATGCATGAGAAGGAATCTTGGGAGTGACCAGAAACAATATTCTGCAAGTCAATTGAAATCTTGAAGTTAATTCTGTGACATCATTGTCCTGACTATCTTTTGTCTATGCAATCCTTCTCCATCAGTGGTAATTCTTCTTCTCATGAATGTTGGTGTTCCTTGGGCTACCACCTTGATTTTATCTACTCTATTAGAACTAATTCCACCATCTAAAACTCTATGTATAACTTCCCATGCATATTTCACTCAGAAGATGCTATTTATAAGTGAATATGTACGAGAGGGAGAAAGATGAGCTAAAAGAAGAAGAGAAGCAATGAAGATGATGTCACAGCGACTGGGGATCTCACCTGGTGAAATTACAGATAAGCCAGCATAAGTCCTGGCATGGAACCAATTTATATGAAGTAAGAAATTGTCACTGCAGAAAAATTACTTTTACCTGAATTTCTCTGGAAGAAAGATGTGGCGGCAGTAATATAAATGGAATGCAGGTTAGTATCACTACACGAGGTGAAAAAGACAGACACCTTTCTCCAAGACAAAGACAGTCAAGCTCTCTGTAGTCAATAGTATACAAATATGAAACATTAATTTCTTTGGACTGAAGAGAAGCTGAGATGGGCATCAGCGTCTTGCAACATCTCCCTATTTGACAATTCTTTACCAGCACTAGTACAGAAGGATCCTAGCTATCACGCATGGAGCTCACATTTTGAACTCACTTCAAGGTGGAATCTATCTTGTGAGGATCCAAGTGAAGTGGTAGGGGGACCATTATAGGGAAGTAAAGTATCCTGGGGATTACAATGGTCTGGACAATGTGAAATACATGAGTGATGTGGACAGAAACTTTGCAATTGAGCTGAGGAGACAAGGGAAGAGTTCTCTGAGGCTGTCTACAAGTTCTCTTCTGCTTTCCTTCATGCCTTTCCTTTGCCAGTTCTTCACACTGGGGTTCTTTCCCTCTTCATCTTTCCCCACTGCACCATCTCACCTTATCTTGACATAGTATTGTCCAGTGAGTACTGCTTTGCCTTGTTCTATGGGTGAAGAAGGGTGAAGATAAATTCCGGCATCTATGACAACGAGATGGAGATAGCAAAG